>SRMA01026920.1:0-43943 GCA_007224835.1 Danionella cerebrum
AAAAGTGGTCAGCATTTTACAGATAGGTTTTGGTGGTTTAAAAAAAAGTAGCAATTAATTAAAAGCTAAATGATTAATCAAGGGAATTTATCAGTCAACAAAAATGGAATGTCACTCATTTTGTGGAAGTCAGTAAGACTTAAAGATAGGTGTTGGGAAATGAACACAAAAACTAACCCGATGCTACTAAATCTGTGACCACAATTAAATATATTGCACCAGTTAGGTTCATTTCAGGTGTTGCGTGCCATGGTTATGCATGCAGAGCACTGAAACTGATTAGTTGTGCATGCATAAAATGCATGTCCAGTGGTTTTGGTTGTAGGAGAACTTGGTTGAGTGATGCAGCACATGAACATCTGGCACCACACAAGAGTCGTCTATTTTCAGCAGTGCATACACTGCAATAGTTCACAATAAAATATCTATTTTTGTGGAGGTGTGTAATAAGAAACATTTGCATTTGGATGCAGAGTTGCTTAACAACGTCAAAAGCATCTCGTAGATCTACTTTACATTGACTTCCATTAACAGACTAAATGTTGTATATTATATAAAGGCTATTACTTTAAATGATACAATCACAATGTTTGTCGTTATTTCTGTTACGATTGGCAGGCATACATAAATAAAGGAGGGTAAATCTGAAGGGTTGAAAAGCACCGTATAGATGCATGAGGAAACAAATTCAGAAAGAGAATGACACACTCCTTTAAAAGAGCAGTTGAATGCCAGGGTAATAATGAAAAATCACTGCAGACCGTTGTCATTGTTTGACTGTTTTGAGCGTCTCTCTTTAGAGGAGTCTGTGAGGAACAGGAAAATTCATGGTGTGGGTTCTTCAGCCTGACTGCACAGGACACTGAGGCTGCTGAGGTCAAATCAAGCCTTCAGCAGCAGATCAGAGAAACACACTCAATGCACAAGACGTTAATCTCTGCTTGATGGATTATTTCCCAACTGGCTTTGGTGAGATTTATCAGATTTAGTGTCTGTCCAGAAATGGAATTCTCTCAGAAAGCCGTGCCAAAAAAAATGCCTGATATTGAGGTTAAATAAGGATGACAATTATTTTATTTATTGAAAATTAATTTAATATGCTCTTATTTAAACAAATAACAAGTATACAAAGAGATTTAATTTGAATTTTTGAAAGCATTCTTATTCCATAGGCTTTTCCACGACGTGAGCGTTCTTTGCAGCAATAACAGCTTCAACTCTTCCAGGTTGGCTTTATACAAACGTTACAGGTTTTATGTGATTTTTTTTTTTTTGTGTGAAGTCAAGATGTAAGGGTAGACCTGGCTCACAGTGTTCCTACAGGTTGAGATCATGAGCAAGTATTTGAAGTATCCTGAACTGAGCAAATCTCCAACTCGAGACATTCAGGTCCAAATGTTAAAGGAATGTCCACCATGCGTAACCATTTTCAGGAGATGCTCTCCGCCCCCTCCTTAAACACCTGTGTTTCAACAAACAATATTTCAAATTTCAGTTAAAAGCACCTGCTGCCATTTTTCCACACCCCAGTTTGCTTTTTCAAGCATACTTAAATCACTTTTTTTTTGTTTGCTTCTCTGGACAGTAGCTGGGTATACTTGGCTCCCACTGGTGTTTGCTAGGTCTTGTTTTGAAAAGAACTGGGTAAAAAGTTTAAATGGCCTTTCATCTGCAGCACCACTAGCTTCCTGGTGCAGTGTAACTACTTTCTATATTGTTGCTGTGCTTTTTGGCTGCAGAGTTTGGCTTATACACACGCAGATTTAAGCAGTTGTTTCTGTTTCAACTCACGACCGTTTCAACCTGTGACATTGATGAACATTAGCTGTCCTAACTGGATGATTATACACATATTTTATGCATAACAAAACGCAGCATTCAGTGTGCAGTTCACAATTTATTTATTGAATAAATCTGGACAAAACACCAAAAATTAGTTACGATACAATCAGAGCATCTGAGGCAGATTTCCCACCATGCACTCCCCCCCTCCCTTCCAAAACATGAGGGGAAAAAACAAAAGCATCAAAAGAAAGAATAGCATCCTTCAAAACTAGCACCAACTTATAGGCAATGTTCCGTCTACGAAAAAAAGGAGGGAAAGAACAATGACCGGAGGAAAGAGGAAACAAAAAGAAATGTCCAAAGCGCATCTGGACGTCTAGTAAATCTTTTGTAATAGTCATCTTTAAGGAAAATAGAATAATTAAAATGCAAACTCCCCTCTTACTAGGCAGGCTAAAGCATTCAAAGGGCACATGCCATTGACTAGATAGTAATCACGACTTCAAGTAACAATGATTGACATCTGACGAAACATGTCTACATGTACCCATTCAACACATGATCATTGCACAGACCTTTTCAGGCAGTCGAGGTACTCGTACAGTCAGAAACATCATCTAGTGTTCATCGAACGCAAAGATAGGAAAGAAAAGCGGTTACTGGCACTGACGTTTCATCGTAGACTTGGGACAAGGTAAGTCAAGCCCGTCCTGTGTCAAAGGTGTTCTATGGAGATGTTTAGTGACAAAAATCACTTAAAAATTAAAAAAAAAAACTAAGCACATGGAGTGTATCGTGGAAGAAAAGTACCACCAAATCAGAATCAAGTATAGCGCACAATTCAGATCTTAAAGTAACAGTCTACGTTTCGTTTTAGGAGTCTATTCTGAGCTTTTACGTATCTGATTAAGCCAAAGGCGATACGATCAAAACACGATGTAAATTTTTCCCATTTGAGAGCAACATTGTGTGCAAAACCCAACAGAAAGTGGGATTTTCATAGCCAAGACGACTTAGAACTTTCGTCAATTTCTGAAGAAAACCAAACAAACAAAAAAAAAGATCTGTAGCAGCAGGTAGAATATCACACCATGCCTTAAATTTATTCCATTAACCAACTGAACCCTGGAATCGTTTAAGAAGCATTTGGAGAGCAGATCTGAGCTGGAGGTGCAAGGGTGGGGGTATCACAGTGCTTCACAATGCATACAACTATGGCTAATCGCTTGCAGGTATATCCAACCACAAATTTGCTTGGAAGTTGCTTATCCAGTCCCTACTGTGGCCATGATATAGCAACGTCTATAGTTTTTAGTCAAATTGACTAAAATATTACACATAATCTGGGTTTTAGCACACAATTAACTACTTTTCAATAGGAAAAATCTATTTGAATGGATCTGCTCGGATGGAAAGAACAGGTGAATGGATTACAACATCTCTGGAAAAAGTAGTGTTTCTGTGAAAGAAAACATATGTTATAATGTTTTATTGTGGGGATAATCTGTTAAGATTTTTCTGCATGTGGGGACTTTTATTTTGACATAACGATCTGAAAAAGTTGAGTCACCATTTCTACGGTGGCTTTTTTCAGATGGAGTTTTAATGTGGCGCTAATGCTCCATCACAGTATTGCCTACAATATTTTCATTTTAAAGTAAAGAACGTAACGTAGAACCCTGCTTGTAATCTTTTTAAATATAGTAGTAGTTACGTTATAAATAAAGAAAGAAAGAAAACTAAAAGATAAATCGCCGTCACCAGCTCAGAGTGTCGAACTCCAAGCCTAGCCGAGTCAAGTGCTTGATGTTTTTAATCTATATTTCAGTAACGGTTAGCGAGGAAAAAGCAGCAATAATAGTAACCGGTTTAATGCAACAGAACTTATTTTATAATGCAGAAAATAAAAACATCTCTTCACGGAGAAGCACAGTCGACGACCTGCATTCCCCAAAGAAATGAACAGACACGCTCAACAATTCGTGTTTGCAGTTTGGCCTGATATTTTTTTTTCTTCCGTGGCTGCGTCTTCCTGCGGTGTAATACGTGTTCATAGCTTACAGTGACTTGTGAGCACCACGTGAACAACTAAATGGAAATAAATCAAAGTCTTGCTACATCGCTCAACGCCATTGCGTTTCACTTTATCTGGAAGTCCCAGGTTCGACGGCAGAAATGGTCTCTCCATGGAATGAGATCACCACTGAGATGAGTGTATTCTCCAGATAATCACAACAGCCGTGGTATGAAGTCTGACGTGTTTGTGCTCAGCAAAAGAACCGTTGTATTTCTTCTTCCATGTTGACCTCCGGTACCGTTTGGTCCGTCTCACATTCGCCCCTTCCGTGGTTGAGGCTCAAACTGGCCGAGGCTGAAAACCAGGGATGGTACAGGATTTCTCGAGAAGTGAGGCGCTCGGTTGGTTCCCGTCGTAAGATGCTTCGGATGAGGCATCGCGCTTTGGGTGTTAGCGTTTCGGGGATGCTAAAGTGGCCACGGCGGATCTTGCTAAAGAGAGAACCGGGCTCTACATCATGGAACGGATAACGTCCCACCAGGATGGTGTAGAGCATCACTCCTAAGCTCCACACATCCGCCGCCTTTCCAGAATAGCTGCCGGTAGCGTTGAGGATTTCAGGACTGACGTAAGCTGGGCAGCCATGTTTGTCTGAGAGTGAGTCATCACCTCCTTTGAGGAGATGCGTGTCCTCCAAACTCTCCAGCTTCACGAGGCTCCTGAGATGGATAGAGAAGGGTATTTGTTTTAGAAATGCCGTCAAAGGACTCATGCTTTCAATAAACAAACTTACAAAAATAAGCTCTAAAAGAATTTTACTTGTGGAACACACGGACCCTCTGATAATCAAATATTTACATTGCATTTATGAAATCTTTGACTTCGTTACAAGTGGCTCCCAAGGACATGCCACTTTTTCTCAAACTGCGATTCAACTTCTTCCCAATGTTAGGGCTTGAAGTCAAAATAGGCTTTAAGTCTGCCGCACACTTTAATGACAGACACACTGATGATTCTTCCTGGCCAATCAGCAAGCTAAACAACTGACCAGCCAGTGATCAACAGGATATTATGTCACATTTCTATTCCCAAACATAGAAAATAAGATTAAAAAAAAATTACATGAAAGGGTGCCATAGACCAACTTTGAGAGGATGATTTCACTTCTTCAACCAGTCCTGCACACTTCTAATCTTTTGCCTTTTTCAACTATCCAAAAGTGAGGCCCCTTGAAAGGGAATGGCTAACTATGTCCACTTTTCAAAAAGCTCTTCAAAAAGCCATCAAAGGAGATGTTACTGTAGTTAGCTAAGCAATCTGTTACCCCATGGGTGTCAAAACTTTTGTGCAAAGAAGGCCAAACATTTTAAATAAAAAGTGTGTTCCAACTGTAATCAATCGAAAACAAGACATAAGTGCTTTAAAATACATTGTTTCTTAGAGTAAATGAATTGTTTTGAAATCCTCAAAATGTCCTGTTCCAAGTTCCACTAGCGTTACATTGCATAAAACACATAAAAAAAATAAAAAAAAAACTTTTTCACAGATAATTTGTTGTTCACATTTGAGTTTATGACAACCGAGCAGAACATGTTGGATGGTAAATTCCCTCCCATGGAAAGCAATATAAAGCCAGCCCTGGGTCATTCTAGCCAGTGTAATCCAGAGAGAGATCATTCTCCGAAAGAATTACAGACCGCAGGAGTAATGCAGTCCCCAAAGGCGAGTTCATCTTAATGTCAATATTTCCCTGTTATCCTCGAATTGTTCCATGTAATCTTACAAACCCAAAGTAATCTTCTGCAAACAGCAGCAAACCCATTTTCAGGATCTTTGTGGTCGTCTACAAACCTCTGATTGAACAGCTAGTTTCAGATGTGACTGCCCTTATCTATGCTTAGCCTCAGTAACTATTGGCTTATATATCTGATAAGTCAAAAACAGTGAAGATAACAGCTTTTAAAGGCAAAATTAGCCATCATATATTTTAGCATCAAATAAGTGCCAGCACCAGCAACAGCCCAAGAAACAGCAAAACATCTTGAAGGGATTTTTGCCATGTTTTCTGCATGGTAAAGTTACAGTGGGGTCTAACAGGACTTCTTACAGGAGAAAGTCAAACACACTTGGTTAAGAATCTAAGCCATCGGTTCCTTTTTGTTGGTTTGTCTTTTGCAAGCCGTCAAAATGCTGTGATTTGCTCTTTTATTCCGAAGCTTGTGACATTTGGTAAAAGGAATGGTTAGTGGGACTTGTGGTGAGCTCTTCTCATAGAAAGCAACACAAACATCTCATGTATTTGATTTCTGATTCCAGATACGATAAGAATCGAGACATTTTGTTGGACTTTATACATTTTCTTTGTGTTTTGAGCACAATTTTAACAGTGTTTGTTTCTCTATTGAGGGTTATCTATCGTAGCAACCCCTGTGAAGGCCTTCTAACGTTCAGAAGAGGTTCTGCTCCTCCATAAGACCTTGGCACGAAGCATACAAATAGATTTCAACTGTACCGAAAATGGAGGCAGTTATCGAATATAATGAAAGGCACGTAAGATTGAGAATCAGAAACTACTCACAGCCATAAATCCAATCATTCCCAGCTTAAAATAGGCATCACATTTTCCCCGAGACAAGTGGTCTCCTGCTGCACAGAGATCGCGAGGCGTCTAAATTACCTGAGGGTCAGAAATGATGAGGATGGCTCTTCTCTGACCTGAACTTTTGACCCGTTAGCACAGGCACGGCCGCATGGAAAGAGGACCGCATGCTGGAAATATTCTCCTAATGACACGCAGCATATGTGAGTCACAGCTGAGTTACAGCAGGACAAGAGACAGAATCAGAGAGAGACACATTTAAGGGGCAACTGTCTACATAGCATTGATTTCCGGGAGACACCAAGGTGGTAATCTGATGGTAGGGGCTCGTTCGCCTGGGATAGTTTGTCAGACACACCAAGAAAATATTTTAATTCAAGAAGTCGTCAAGAAATCTTTGAGGGGACCAATATCGTAACCTAAAAAATAAGGGCTATCCAATTGAAGCTAAATATCGGATTAACCGCTGGCCAAATGAGTCAGCTCAGCTCATTTCCCCATGGCTGGTGAACTCTACCCACCCACTGCTTTAAATTTGAGCCCCGTGACCTTACTGTTCCCATGCTCTGAGCTCTAGTGCGTCAGCCGTCCACCTTTCAGTGAGTGATGGCAGACAGGGCCAAGGGTGCTGAGTATTACCCTGGCTAGAAATCAAACACCAAGGGCACACCAAGATTGGAAAGCGAGCCAGACAGCAGTGCATTCCTCAGCGTAGTGGCTTCCTGACCTGGTTATGTCATGAAGGGCAGGCAGCTCGTAACACTACCATCACACGCTGGAGACTTAGGGGTGGGGAGTCGAAGTTACAACGCTAAAAACTGAAAGAGTGTCCCATATAACCTACTGTTTTTCCACAGAACAGGAAATGCAATATTATCCGGATGAAAAGGTTTTGGTCAAAATGAAGTGTAAGTTTATATGAATGTTATACGATTGAACCTGATTACAAATGGGTTACTTTAGAGAATGTAAACATGTGACATGACAAGCGATAAAGATATTCGTTAGCAATGATAGCATTTGTTCATTGTCGATAACATTGGTAAGTTATTTAAGCACTAAATTATATTTTTAACCAAAGCAGAAACTGCAGTTAACTCACCATGGATCTGTTTGTGAACCAAAGAACCTGGTCGAGTCGTTTAAGGGTGCCTTTACACCTTATTTGGTAAGGGGTGTCAACAACTTTGTACAATTGTTCTGCCATCTTGGGTCGTGAGAGAAATTTCTGTTTCGTACTTTGTGTGCTTTATTCCATCAGAATCTGCAAAGTGTGTTTCCTTCTCTCACAAAATTCTGAGACATCTAATCTTGTCCAAATGCAGGTGTCTGAGATTGTAATAAATGTTTTTTGTGTAAAACGTATTCCTTATGTTTTGGACAACGTGGATTTGCCGTACAATCTTTGACGCAACAGAATTCAACTTTCTACAACGGATGTGGATTAAAACTCTTTGACGATTTAATAAAAAAAAATGTAAAAAAAAAAAATCAATAAAGAAGAGCGAAATTGAAAACCAACAATAATGCTTCCTAATGCATTTCCCTATTCACCACCATTACTCTGTTGTTGTTACAGCAACTTCATCAACTTCAAGTGAACACACCTCAAAAGATTGCAAACCAAATCTAAAGACACTCGTATCTTCGTAAAAAAAGAAAAAAAAACAAACACAAACTTGTTAGTCCCGCCCCCAATCAGCACATGGTCTGATAAAAGAAATCTAAGTCAAACATCATTTGCAAAGTCCAGTACAAGGAAGTCATCGATCACCATCTAACAGTCCTCTAGTCAAGACCTTGACGGAGTCCCAATCAAGACCAAGCACCAGCAAGGATCATAGAGTACCAAAACAAGACCAAAATCAGAATATTAGTGTACTGCTTTTCTGTTATTTTGTGAAAGGAAGGAATCTACAAAAATCTATGGATAACAGAACAAACGCATTCCCTCTGTGAAGACAAAAGTATTACCTGTCCTTGTTCTTAAAGACAAACTTCCTCAGCTTGAGGTCACGGAGGACCAGGCCGTTGTCGTGGCAGTGTGCCACAGCTGATGCTATCTGATGGAAAAGTCTAGCAGCCTCTTCCTCTGGCAGCTTCTTGCATGTGCGAACGAAAGAGTGCATGTCCCCATGACTCCTCTCGAAGAAGACGTATGCTCGCGACTCCCCCAGAAGGATCTCCACTATCTGGTTAATGTTCTCATGGCTTCCCAGAACAAAGTAAGCAGCCAGTGACTCCTGATATCGACTGATATCAAACACCTAGAAGAGAGAGAAAGCATTTTAGGTTCAATTAGAGGTGGTCATTGATTTTCCAACATCTCAGATGAGCCGCAAAGGTATCAGTCAAACAAGAAGAGTGCTTTGCTTAAAAGGATAGTTTTGGTAGATTGCAACCAGTTAAGCCAAAGTCATTGTGGTCTCAAAACGTCGCTGATTTATTCCACATGACCCTCGGGATTTAACCTCTTAAACCGATATACTGGGATTAATGCAATCATCAAAATATCGCCTTGAGCTTTCATGGTCCCGTAGTGTGTTAAAAGTAATATTTGGAGCCTTTGACAGATTTAAATCTCTGCTTTCTTAATATTTGCATCACCAACAAAAAGCGTGACATCTTCAGGGGAGAAATCAAGAACAAGTCAAGCTTAGGTCTAAGTCATTTTTATACCAAATTGGTGTCCAAAATCAAAATCGATGGTAAAAAAAGGCTTTTCCATAATGTTTCAATCAGTCTATGTAACGTGAGCAGAGTCCAATTCCATATCCTTTGAGAAATCCTGATTACAATGCTGGAATCACAATTTCAGGTCAGAAAAACAACTAAAGGACATACACCACAGAAAAGGCAAATTTGCTAAATAACAGCGATCAATAACATTCAAAGGGTACGTATTTCCCATGCCATCCACTTTGCTTGCGGACCAAATTGCACAGAACTAAAGCAACCCATCAAAATGTATGCCTTTAACATTTATTTAGATTTCCTGAGCAAAATTCCTGACGTTTGCAAAAATATAATACAAGCGTATTTGCTTTTGAAGGAGTTTTTCCACTAAGATCTGCATCAAGGTGAATCAGACGGCATTAGAACACCGGCCAAGTTGCAATGTTTTGAATACGTAGGATGTGCAAAGGTTTGACTGGGAACATGGTGCACATTTAAGGAGCGATTACACTTCCCAGTCAAGCCATGAACCCCTCCACCATAGCTTGAGATGCACCTCCCGAAACTTCACGCAGTTGAAGTGATAGGTCCATTTAGCAGTTTTGGGGATTGTGTCATGGGAGTACCGTTATATCTAGTCGTCTTCTCTATGAACACACAAAAAACTTCTCGATTTCTCCAATTGTAGTTTAAGTGTGACAATAATAGTTTTTTTCAACATCTATGTAGTTGGACTGTTCTTGCCTGACGATGGCTTTTACAGTACAACAGGAAAGAAAAACAGCAAGAAGAAGACGACAACAGATCAGAATTCAAAAAACACACAGAAAAAAAATTGTGGATGTGTAGTGGTTTATACTGTTGGTGGCTGATCACCGAGGATTTGTTGTGATCTATTTCTTTCCTGTACAAAGTCGCTGTGAAAATGTGTGATATTTTTCCATTAATCTTTCCCGTTGGCTCCCATGGTTTAATATTGAGGCGCGTCGTCGCATGAAACTTCACAACGAAAATTCAGTTGGATGTGTAGGGGAAGGCAAAATGCTTCACAGAGTATAAATCTAGCTTAAGTCTACCGAAGGCTCTGCGACTTCGTACTTTATAGGCTAGACGTGGAAGTGTACCTTTAGTAGTCTCCAATCCTTTAACATTTTTTGTTGCAAAGCTCCAGAAAGAGATGTAAAAATGTTTCAATATGACTCCAGCAATCCAACATAACACAACCCGAAAACCGACTATACTACCCGTAAAAACTCTGTTGATCCTCTGCCTCCTACAGAACTAGAGCTGGCCTGAATTACTCTTACAGTATCTTTGAAACAGCATTTGTTCCATGGAAGAGTTTGGAATCTCGCCTAATTTCTGGGTGATTCACCACTTTGATCCTCAAACAAAGAATGTGATTCCATACATCGAGTCAAAGACCTGCTCTTTGTTCAAATGCCCAAAACAGCCTGACTTTTAACGTTGCTTGGTAACAGATACCTAAAACAGACAGAGGGGCTAAATATAACCCATCGGTGGCAGACACCGGAGCCCATTCTCCCACATCAGAAGATAAGAGAGCTTCACAGAAGGCCATTCAGGGGTGGCTTATGTTTCAAAGTCATGAGGACTTCCACACATGAATGCACCCAGTGCAGGGGTATTCCCTCATGCTTCCTTTGCACGTGACAGAAACCCATCATTGTTGATGGATCACAAAAGAAAGGTCTGCCAACAGATGGATGCTGGGTTGGGATTTCCATGCGCAGGAGAGTTCCTTACCTTGCACACGAGCTCTTCCTCACTGTGCAGGTGGATGGCTCGAAAAACGTGGTCTCCCTCAATGGGCTCCAACAAAAGGTAATTCCCAATGCAAGAAACGCAGTGAGAAGAGTCTGGGGTCTCAGGGGGGCTGGGGGATCCTAAATTTGGACTGAAGCTCTGGTTGGATTCGGAAGTCCTTAGGCAAGACAGCTCCTCAAAGTCATGCGCTTTGTGTCCCGTTCTCGCATAACGCGAAATGTTAATGGGACTGGATCTCTGAATGTTCATGAGTATAGCTTGAGGGTCGTCCAGATCAGGAGGGTGCATGATCTCTTGGAAAGAGAGAGAGAGAAGGGGGGCTGGGTAATTTGAATGACAGACAGATGTCCTTTCTTTAGATTTTTGCACTTTAAAGACTCAGCTGCACGAAATGTAACCTCTATTCTCAAACAAAACTGTTTGGTTTGTGCAGGAGAAAACGCACGTAGCGGTGCGGATCTAATGCAAAGGTTGTGACGTCACAGCTGGTCCGCAAAAATGTTAAATTTGCATTTTTTTTTTACGAAGAGGAAAAAGTGAAAACCGGACGGTGCTATCCTCGAGGGGCGCAAAATGAAGCGTAACGAGCAAAAATGGCAAGATATCCTGCAGGTCGCGAGCCGCCTTTTGTTACGCCTGGGAAGTCGACGTCCTCGGTGCTCCACGCTAGCAGTCAAACTCCGTTGGATTTTTGTCTGGACAGAAAGCAAAAAGGGACGACCGACGTTCTCCCCCAAGGCCTATCCCTTGTTTTAGTAACCGGACACCACCATGACCATCAGCGTTTCACCAAAGTGGCTGGAAAGCGATTCCACCGAACGCGAGTCAGCCACACACTCGAGCTGACTGACTGAGCTCTGGGACCGACTGGAGCTCTCCACGCGCGCGACCGGCCCCCTGACGTCACGGCCGAGGCGCTCGCTCATTGGCTGCTCGCCTGATGCTGACACATCCACAGTCGGGCTGTCATGCGGGATCGTCCTTGGGGTTTAATAGACGCACACGTAATTATCTGTCTATATATAAGGTAGTTTCAAGCGGGGAAGCTTGTGTTATGATGATTAAATGTCATTTGGCTTCTGCAGTGTCGCAGAGATGACAGGCAACGTTGATTAAAGGGACAGTGCATCGCAGAATGCAGATTTGCTTTTAATGCACTTGATCGATCCCTGAACTAGTCGAACCTGAGTACTGAATCAAGCAGGACTACAATAACAAACATGCAAAAAAACACGTTTCAATAGAGTAAAGAAAAGAGAAATGTCATGTTCAAAGTGATGCATGGGAATAAATAACGAGATAAGATGCAGCATATTAGTGTTCCAACATTTCTCAGGAAAATTGTACACTTTAAAGAGGATACTATATAGAACCAAATTTGGTTCTTAGGCTTGTAATCATCAGGGAACCTTTTTAAATGTCATTTAACACTTATCTTCGAATGTGCTAATTGGAACCAACCATCACATGTGCTATGTAGCACCTTCGAACCAGAAAGAACTACTGAAGGACCAAAAAAAAGAGTTTAAGGAGTTCTTTAAAGCAAAAAAGTGCTATTTAGCATCTTCAAATTTGCAAAAAAGCCTTTTTTTAAAGAGCATAAATAGAAACTAAATGACTACTACAGTTTGTACACAAACTTTGATTTTGGCTTGTAAATTGATTGGTTGTCAAGGCAGAATTTAAGTTGCTATGGAGGAGTCATACAAAGTTTCTATGCCAATATGAGTGATATAAACCAACTCCCCTGTCTCCATGACTTTCCTTAGCTGAGATAGTGATATGCCAAGTTGCTTGCTATAGTAAACAGCCTGGTTGCTTTGGAGCGACTGTAGAGTTCAGAAAATTTGGTTGCTAGGTGAGTGATGTCATACATGTTTTAAATTGTATTCTTTGAGACATCAATTCCAGACATGACTGGGTCCTCCACTTGTGTCTTTTTGGTTGCTATTGGGTTGTTATTGCCACATTTGGTGTTTTTTTTTTACTGATAATTTGCTTTAATCAGTTATCATCGTCTCAATATTAAAGATTTCTCCATGGCTTCCCGCAACCAGGCCATTGAAAAGGACTCTTGGGTGGTGTTTCAGTATAACAATGGCCCAAAACACACTACCAATGCAACAAAGGAGTGGCTCAAGAGGAAAAACATTAAGGACATGGGCTAATATTCCAATATTCCAGGAAATATTGAGTTGCCACACGGTAGCCTGTAACTATCAGCGATCAAATACTAATTTAACTCATTTAAATACAACTTTTCTTGTTTTGTACTTTGAAAAATGCCATAAGGAATCATCTCTTTGTACTTTTTATGATGTTTTCATTCCTTTTTATTTGCCTAAATGATTTTTGTGATTCTATACATTAAATGTTTAGGCTTCCTAGACTTCTTGATGCATGTGAAAGCCTTCAGGCTGAAGGACACATCTTAGGTCATGGTCCCTCTGGAGAACCAGAAAGATAATGACGTCCATTCCCTACGGCATTTGTCATTTTCTAAAATGCCATGGTCAAGCAGTGAACCCATTTTGTACCGGTTTCACTTTATTCAAATGGATGATGTGTTAAAAATAGGTAATGTTTTAAAAAGAATAAAAGACAGCAGTAGGTCAGAATGGTTTACTGTTCTATACCTAAATGCTGCACACTGCAAGCGGAAGTCTGGAGTGTAATTCTCATCCAGATGGTGAGTGAGGTTAATTCCCCACATGTTAATAGCAGGTCTGTTCCCTGCTTTAGAAACGCAGGATGCTGCTCGGAGTTCCTGAACTAAACCAGATGTGTGGGCATTTGTACTACAGCAACCAGTGTGGATCCTACAATGCACTGTGAGCATGGAAGGATTGCTTCTGCCGATACAACACTGAATTTACAGAATCAAGTGTGTATATGATTATTGCAAGAACAACAAGCTTTCTTTGATTCCGAGTTAGCGTCACAGGGTTCGCCGGTGCATCTCCAGCTCACATTGTGTACAGATTGATAGAAGAGACGGATCTGCTTATATTTTTTCAAAACTAACCCAAACAACAGGTGGAATTTAAATTTTAACACCATTGTTTCCAAGTGAAAATAAAGGTGAAGGGTTACCAGTGTAGCATTGGAGAAGAGAAGCTAGGCCTGTGGATGATGGGATGCAGAGAAGTTTTGTAGGTTGAGAAGGGCAGAGGACCGAGAACTGAACCTTGTGGAACTTCTGTGAGTCTTGGACACTTCATCTATCCAACCGACCTCCGGTTAAAAGCCAAACTTAGCTTGAATGTTTTTGCGGAGTGGAAATGATTTTTTGCAGGAATGAACTCTGCAGTGCCACATAAAGATAACACGAGATCAGCTGACGGAAAATGGCTATGGGTGGCTTTTTAATGCAAAAAAACTGTCGAAGGGTTCTTAAGAAGGGAAAACACGAGAAACTTGGAATTTTAAAACGCAAATGCTAAATCATTTTAAAACAATCCCACTCATTCATCCCAAGTAAGCATTCCATTGTGTTTGTCTTCACTTCAGTACATTTTTCTAGCGATGCATCATCCGTCCCTTTCTCTCGTAAGCGACCCATTCAGCACTCGCCGTTCTGTTTTGTTCATCAGAGAAAGTGACTTCCCACTGGCATTCCTGAGCTCCTGAGCGGAGGTGGAAGGTGAGGGGATCCGTGCAGGAGGATTGAGCAACTCTCCAGTGAGGAATGCGGGGCGTCATGTGGAACGCTCACAGCTGGATGAGAGACACACAGACAGAGCTGTTCGTTCCAACACATTCCACCCCCTGACATACAAACTGAACACTGGAAAGCAAAGCCGAAAAGCTTTTCTCTAGCAGTTCATGGCCCCAAAGGTGCCCACGCTCGATGATTTTGTCATATAAACACAGCCTTTGTTCCAGAATGAATGGCTAAAACTGCTATAGAGACACGATGTACCGGAAAGGTGCCTGTGACTTAGAACTAGTGAATCAAAAGCATCATGTTCATCAAATGTGTTCAGTCGAGACAGAAAACATTAAAACTAATGACTAGAACTTAAAGACTAAGACTAAAGACACAAAAAGAATGCCATATAAGACACTGTAAAGGGGAACCAATCAGAAAGAACCAAATGCACAGCAAAGACTGTAAAAATATAGATGATGCATCACTGTTTCTTGACGTTGGGCCACTAAAAATCAAAATGAGGATTTCTATTTCTATACATCAAACTATTATTTTTTTATTCAAGTTTGGTTTTAGTTTACAAAGTGTACTGCAGCCATTCTCCAGGAGGCGATCAAGGTGATCGCATTTCTTTCAGGTGCAGTTGCGTCTCCAACCACAGCAAATGGGGAGGCGCCACTGAGAGGAAAGTAGTGGACAGCTAGGAATCCACTTATTCCAACAACACAAGTAAACTGGGACCAGGCACAAACAAAAAACAAAGTATTCTTGCACTTTCAATAAAGCTCCAGAAACATAAACATTGGAGAATATCTAGGAAAAGATCTTGACAAGACTCAACAAGACTCTTAAATTCAAATCCCTGAATCAGCTGGAATCATTATAATGTTAAAGACTCACCCACTCGTTCCTCAAGATCATCTTCTGCCTTGTGGCTTGAACCTCCCAGGCATTTTAAAATGCATATAAGTACCACCATATTACTTCTATGTCCTGAAAAACACCCCTCAGATAAAAAGTATTATTATTAAAATGATGGATCGACACCAAACTGAAACAAGTAGGAACAAAAAAAAAAGAGTTTTAAAGGAAGAATCACTGGAAGCAAGGAAAACTTGAATACACAAAACGAAAGCAATCCAATCAGTCTGGGGACATAACAGGCGAGCACATGGCACAAAGGCACAGAACAGCCGTGTGCTCATAGCACAACAGACACAAATTTGAACAAACAAAAAAAAGAGTAACATAAACCCTCTATAGTCATGTCAAAAGCATTATGCTTTGTTCACAAGACTCTTCTTTGAAATACAACACATGGTAAGTTTTATCTCATCATTGACACAAATAAATGCAGATATACCTTTTAGGATTTTTTTGTTGCAGGGGAAAACGCTTCTAAACTCTTCAAACTTGCAGCCTATTTGATCAAACTGGGTCATGATCTCTCAGGCTGGGTTTAACTTCTTTCTGGGATACAAATGACTCAATTTCACCCTCTCTAATAAACCCTAATACAAAGCACAGGGCTGTGGAGAAACCGATTTAGGTCAAACCATTTTATGTCAAACAGCAAAAGGCAACTGGACTGAGACTATAAGAAAGATTATCTTTTCCCAGAGTGCCTTATTGCCTATATAGACACAATTCTAACTCTGTATCCAGTGAAGTGTGCCAAATCAGAAAACTTCAAAGAGGAAAGAAAAGGTTTCTGGAGGCTTCACCCAGGCAAACAGAACACTTTCATCAAATCAAATATGAACTTTAAAAGGGATTACATTTGGCATCAAAGCACTGGACTCACAAATACCTAATACCCATTATTATATCTATATACTTGTAAAAAAGAAATGAAGCAACTAATTTGGATCCAATTCATAAGTCCTGGACATTTTTAAGACTTCATGTGAAGCCTGAGTGTTGAGGATATTGAAAGGGGTCCATGGTCACCCCTGGATTTTTCCATAGGTCAGAGAGGATGGCTGAACTCTTAATTACTCCCCTACAGCAATGGCACCAGTGCACCAGCACAACCCGTGAGAAGATGAAAAAAGATGTTGCTGCTGGGGAAATATCTTTTATTGTTGTATTTTAGGTCTGAAACAGGGCCAAGCGGAGAAATGCGTTGCTTAATTGCTCTTGAAACCTGGAGGGGTTTTACAGCATCCCTGCAGCTACTGCTAAAACATTTATTAAATGCTGTGCATCATATTCTTACTTTATATAATGACACATTTCCCTGGGCCAATGCATCAGCAACATTTAAACACTTCCTATATATATATTCAGATATATATATATATATATATATATAAAAAATAAATTAAAAAAACAAAGTGTCAAAGTACAAAGTATATGCTAACATATTGATGCTAACATTGATGCTAGAAAGTCATTTCAAAAGAGTAATCATTTAAAACATTATAAGTATATACTAATATCATCCTTTATGTGGTAAAACATAAGTACAAAATGTAAAACACCCTAAAATATTGACATGATTTACAAAATCATCAAATAATGTGCTAAATATCTTAAAAACATAACATTTAGCATGCTAACAGTGCTAAAATATCACATCTAAAACAAAATTTACTATAGAAATCCTAGGAAGTCACATAAAGTCTTTAATTTTAGTTGATTGAAAACGTCCTTTTTAAAATACATTTATGCTAGCCTTTCTAAAGCTAACTTTCAAGGTTAGCAATGCTAATATATTTATAACGTTTTTAGATACATACCGTCCCCCATACATGCTAGCAGCCAACTGTAGCATAGCTATTTTTGTGCAAGGATTAGGGTTAAATGTGTAACTTGTACATTTTCTACATTTTCCTATACTTGATGGGTAAATAAAAGCAGGCCAAACATGTAACTTAGTCCAAGCATTATGAGTAGCATGCTAGCACAATCCTAAAGCAGCTATGGTCACATTAAGTGAGTAAAATCTTATTCAAAAGCACTTTTATCTTGTAAGCGGAGGAAGATACTTTGCAGTATTACAATAAATATGAACAGAACACAGAAAATAACAATAAGACAAATATAAAGTACTCAAGACTCATAATAATAATAATTTAGCCTAGATTTGAAAGACACATAATATATTTAAAATTGTACTTTTAGCTAGTGGGAATAAAACCTATATATCTGGAAAATCTGGAACTGATAGCTAACTGTATATACTCTGTTATTGCTCTAAAACAAGATTGTAATGTTTTGTTAGAAATGTAAAAGCAAGTTTTTACACTGGTTACATCTGCAACAGTGCAACAGAGCAAGTCAGCAACATTTAAAAATATGCTAAACCTATACACATCATCACCTACGGCTGGCAAAGTGCTGAAGCATCTATATCCATAGCATAAATGCCATAATTAATAGTCATAGTCATGAATAAATTCCCAAATGTGTCAAAAAAGCAAGTAAATGGGTTAAATTTATTTATAAAGCACATTTCACAAAGTTATGTACATTATTTAGCTTAAGAAACATAATGATGACACAAGCAAAAGAAATAAAATAACAATAAAAAAATACATTAAAATGCCTGTGTGGGCAGCACAGTGGCGCAGTGGGTAGCACTGTGGCCTTCCAGGTAGAAGGTTGTCGGTTCAAGGCTCGCCGGTGACCTTCCTGGAAGGAGTTTGCATGTTCTCCCTGTGCTTGCGTGGGTTTCCTCCGGGTACTCCGGTTTCCCCCACAATCCCAAAAACATGCGGTTAGGTTAATTGACTAATCTAAAATACCCCTTAGGTGTGCATGTGTGTGTGTGAATGTTGCCCTGCGATGGACTGGCGAACTGTCCAGGGTGTACCCCCGCCTCTCGCCCAATGTGTGCCGGAGATAGGCACCGGCAGACCCCCGTGACCCCGAAAGGGAATAAGCGGGAATGGAAAATGAATGAATGAATAAAATGCCTGTGGAAAAACAAATGAGTCTTAGGTAAAGACTAACCTAATAGAGGAGAAAAAAGCAAATGCCAGGATACTTCTCAACATGAGTTTATGTTTCATTATACGCTGAAACGACCTCATGTTCTGAAGAGGAGGCAGGAGCTGGGTAACAATAATAGCCAGTGAAGGGAGGTCAACACTGGGGTAATGTGCTCATATTTCCTCGTTCTAGTTAAAAACCTCCCTTCAGGGAAATAGTTGGAAAATGAATACAAATGTTGATCATAATTACAATTGGCAGATCAATACCTCAGTTTGTTTCCCCATTAAGCTGAAATCCTTTATCAGGTTAATGGACCCATCTACCTTAAGTTGAAGATATATCTACCTTAAGTGCCATCAGCAAAAACCTGAAAAGAGTTTGAATCTCTCATAATTGAATCTCTCAGGAGACTACTGAACAAATGAGAAAGCAATGGGCCTAAGATTGAACCTTGGGGTACGCCGCACTTATGTAAACTGGGAAAAGTGGACTGTGCACCTAGCTTTACAGAGAAAGATCTAACCTAAAGATATGAAGTAAACTAGGACAGAGCCGACCCAAGAACACCTGTACACTAACTATAGGTTCATAGAGTAAAAGAGGAATTGAACATTTGTGCTAATCAGAGCAGGACAGTCTCGAAATGAAGTCTTTCTCCTCCACTTAAGGCCATGTTGTAAAGGCTGGGATAAATAGCACAGTGCTTGGCAGGATGACTCAGATTTCAGACACGCAGGATGAATAACAGCGCAGAAATTAGCTAGCAAAAAAAAAACAAACATCAAATATCGCAGCTTCGGGCATGTGGGAGGAAAGACAAAACCCATTTGTCATATATTTAATTATACAATTGGTAATCAATGACTGAATGGAGCCATCCAAGTAACATACAGTTGTTTTGTCACAGTTCTAAATGCCCCAAAAGCTAAAACGTGTTCTAGGACATAAATAAATGACAAGCAGAGAAGCTTTAATGCATTATGTACAATCTGGCTGAAAGCTGGAGGAATGGGTCAAAAATGCAAACGCAACAGAGCGTCACGTTCACTGTAGAGTTGTGATCTCTGAAAACCCCGGATGAGTCCAGAAGCAATCAGAGATCAATAAAAGATTCTCTGATAAAAGCGAAAGGAGCCAGAATCCCTGACTGTATCACCTGCAGTTGATTCAGGGGCTGCAGCAGGTTTAGGTTCAGTCATGCTAGCGCAGATGCTATGATATCACGACTAAGCTCTATCAAGGGTACACAGTTCCTACCGAGCAAATGCTCACTGCCAACTCGTGTGAACTGTTCAGAGAGGTTTGCAAAGACATTCTGTTTATTTTAGGACAATAGGGAATCAATTACAGCTGCTCGAGTATGTAACTTTCATGGAAAACCTTTTATTTTTAGCTAAAAGTATTAAAGTGGCTCAAAATAGCTGGTCCAAATTTTGATAATCCCTTGCCATTTGATGCTACAATTTGAGATTCCTACAACAGAAACCATCACCGTTGGTTGGTCATCCAGGGGCACCGTAAGGAGGTGGATTTTGCAAATTAATGCAGCCAGGTCACTTGTGTCCTCTGCCCAGTTTCCCTATAAGGATCCGAATGTTGGCCATTCCTTTTTGGAGTTTGGGACTCACAAGATGAGACCAAGTGAGAAATTCTGATTTCTGAAAGAGGCTGGGTGTAGCCCCCATCACAGAGAAAATGATAACCGAGGACTTGGTAGCCATGCAAATCGCCACCCTAGGATTTTGCCCTAGTGGCGGCCTAAAGAAACATTATATGAGCTCAATTTAGGATCGTTAGGGGCAGCGTTAAGGGTTTCTTCCGGGTACTCCAGTTCCCCAAAACACATTGTAAGTTTAACTGAATAATCTAAATTCCCCTTAGGTGTGAATGTTGCCCTGTTGTTGGACTGGTGACCTGTCCAATGTCTACAGGTCCAGCACCAGCAGATCCCTGTGAACTTGAAAGTGACCCAGCGGGAGAGAATATGAATTAATGAAGATGGTTTGCACATCCTCATAAAGACAGAAGCATTGGAGAAATGAGGTTTGTCCAAAACAAGCCCCTCCCCGGATGATAAGAAGTACAATCAAGTGTGAAAAACGTATGAGTGCTGTTTACATTAAAAATCATTTTTATAATTGTAATTATTGATACCAGTGTTCAGGATATTGTTAATTGCAAAAAGTTGTTAAACATATAACATATTTAATAAAACAGTGTACTTCCTCACTGACATTGACAAAGACAGTGCTTTTGACCTCGTATGTCAGCCAACCTGTCGTTGGAGACAGCCAAAACCAAAAAAGCTTTCAAAATCATAATAGTGGCTCTTTAATTTATAGCAGCAGCCCACGGTCACAAACACAACTGGATTTTCTCCTTTGATATAGCAATCAAAGTTTATTTTAAGTGTAAAATAAAAGCAATTACAACACAGAATGTAGATCTCTCATACATATGCTAACATGCTAATATGCTAACACTGTAGTGGAAAACAAAAAAAAGTTACATGCTAGTTAAAATGCTAACCCAAAGTTAGCCAAAATTTTACAATAAAAGTGTGAGGCTAGCTAGTCATTCTGTAAAACTATCCCACTCTATGTGCTAATCTTTCGAGCTGCGAGCCGCTACTATCTTCTGAACAGATGGCATGGGAAAACACATACTGCATGTACAAATCTCTTTGACTCTTGCGTTTGAAGCCTGGCAGCCGAGGCATTACTGAGCCGGTGCAGGTGGCAGACAGACCATCTGAAGCGCAGCGATCTGACTCTGATCAAACAAGGGCCTCAGGTTCAAAGAAAACCCAAGAACAAATAAAAATGCTGGAGAAAAAGGGAATCTTCCCCCCTTGAGACTCTGCAAAAAACGTACCTTTGTTCACTAGCTTTCGAATGCTTTTACAAAGGAGAATCACTGCATGCAGCGGTTTTACGCGTAGACAAATATTAACAGTTAGAGGAGATCTTCAACTTCACATTTTTTACATCTTACATTCTGTATAATTTCACAATTTGTTTGCTCAAATGAAACAAAAAAAGTATAAAAACGATTTAAGGACAATTTATTGATCAAACTTACTAGTTGATTTAAAAACAGTGATACACATCAAGGATTAGCATGATGCTATCACAATCAGTCACAGCTCACAATGGCAATTCATCCTTTTCAATTTATTAATTTTATAGTAACACAAAGTCAACTGCACAATAAACGAACACATAAGAATGTTGGGAAATCTCTAACATTCAAGAGAACCAGCTGTGGCTAAAGTGTTCAAGTAATGGGAGTGTGGAAACATTTTCACAACGTAACTATCTTTTTTTTTTTTTTTTTTTACTTGATAAAAATCAATTAAAAGGACATTAAACTATTTAGAGAATTCGGACATTCCCAGGTAAAAGTCTGGTTCCGATTGGATTACATCAAAAAGCTCCAACAAATCGAAAGTTTAAAAAGAAACTATTTTTTCAACCGTAATTTTATATATTCGCAAATTTACTGAAGAAAATTATTACTTTGCTCGTCATAATATAGCGATTCTACACCTCTGTGTTAACAATATTTGCTGTTAAGCCCTGTTAATTAAATGAAAATAATTGTACAGTGGGTAAAGTTTGGCATTAAAATAAAATGTTAAAAAGGAACAAATTAAATATTGATTAAAATAAAATTTTGACACTTTCTGCTTGGAGCATGAACGCTTGTGCACAATATTTTGCAGACCCTTTAGGTAGAGGCAGTATGCACAATTATACTGTGTTAATGATCATCAATGTCACAAATAGGTTGAAATCCAGTCATGAACTGAAACAGAAACAGCTGTGTAGTAAGCTTGAAACTAGGTTTGAAATAGCCAATCTCTGCTATTGCAAAGTGTGTTTGAGACTTTCTTGCCATTGTGCAGCAACAAGACATGAAGTAGTTATACTGCATCAGCAAGGTCTCACTTGGACAAAGATTTCAACGCAAAAAGTGCTTTTTAAAAACTGCCAATGTTGATGATCTCAGACGCAGTGTCTGACCAAGTGCAGCAGTTTAAATTTGGCCAGAAGAGTTGTAACCCAAAAAGTTGCAGAAGAAGGCAGTTTATTCATCAAAGGGCAAGAGAGCGGTGCAGTACTGACTGACTTCAGGCAACAGTGAAGCATGGTGGAGGTTCCTCGAATATTTGGGGATGCATTTCTGCAGTTATGGATTTGAATGTTTCTATCCATGTCACCATAGTCACAATACTGTAGTTCGAGATTCAGTTTTCAAAGGCTTTCAGTAATAATGCAGCATCCTCTAGAAGTTTTCTCTTTTCTTTGGCTACAGTGGAAGCACCACACTCAACCACGTCTCTCCGCCATCCATCACCCACATCATGCCTCTTTGTTTTCTACCCTGCTGGCAAACTATGAGAGTTCTGTGATCATGACGGGTCACAGACAAGACCAGAAGAGCAGACGGAAGCTAAAAAAAAGGACAAAAGATATTGGTGCCGGAGAGGGGTGCACATGGAAAGATATTGAACTGTCAGAGAGGAAAGCGGTTATTGCCGCGACCAGTGAATTCAAAAGGATTCCTATAAAACTGGCACCATTACAAGAGTCCAGGGGCAAAAGGGCACAATCGCAGATACAAAGAAGCTCTAGATAAATGCTAAAGCAGGAAAAATAACATGTACATTGCTTATGTTTGAAGGGCTCACACAGATCTTTGCCAGCCGCAGATTGTCTCTGTGGAGAATAAGCTTCCACAGATATTTGCTCCTTCACAGTACTTTCATATAGTACTGTCAACAGAATTATCATGGACGTGTAATAAATACAACCAATGATTACGGGAGCATAAGACGTGAGGGTGTGTAATTGGGGTGCCAGCATTGGCCTCTGAGCCAAAGTGACTAATCTATGGAGACTGTTAATCGTAAAAAGGCATTTAGAATATTTTAAGCTTGAATTCTTCTTTCCTGGGTGTAAACACACATTTCCAGTCAGCCAAAACATTGGTCCAGGTTTGATATTCATCTGGCAGTGGAAGGGAGGATGTGGGTCAAGCATGAGATGGAGTTTGTGAAGTGGTTTAGGGTGCTGCTTTCACACCTCTACTTCGTTTCATTTGATTCGATTAGTATTTTCGATTGGTTAAAATGAATGTGCACACGGAAGGTGACAATGGAGAACAAAACGTCTGAAACATGAGACAATGCACTCAAATCGGACAGACGTCACAGCCTTATTATGATCCTTGGCATCTTTTATGATATAATTATGTTCAGATATAATGCGTAATGATATAATGTTTAGATTAGAAACTGATAATAAATGCTGCGTTGTAAACAGACACACGCAAACCCATAATGCCGAGAACGGTGGCTGTATTCGTTCAAAATCATGTTTTTGTCATCTTCGTTTGTTTTCAGTTCGGATCAGAGTTCAAGTTCAAGTTCGTTTAGTTTATATAGCGCTTTTCACAACAGACATTGTCTCAAAGCAGCTTTACAGTAAACCAACAAGTTTAAACTCAACAAAGAAAAAATGTTTTATTAATAAGTGGTGTATATGTCCCTGCTGAGCAAGCCTGGGGCGACTGTGGCAAGGAAAACTCCCTTTTTGGACTCAAAAGGGAAACTCATCCTCACCAACAACAGCAGTGTGATTTATATAAACTATAGTATAAACAGATAATGCAGTATAAACAGATGATGACTGTTAGGTGTAAGTCCAGGGCCGCCGGAACATCTCCAGGTGAATCTGGTTGTTAGGTTGAGGGCTGGTGGGCGGAGCCTCCCACCATCGGAACATCTCCTGATGACTCAGGTTGTTAGGATGAGGAGCTGGTGGGCGGGGCCTCCGGGAGCCTCGGGATGAGTATGGGAAGAAGAGTGAAGCTGGTGGGCGGAGGTCCAGGGGGGCGCCTGGAACATCTCCAGGTTGATCTGGTTGTAGGGTGAGGTGCTGGTGAGCGAAGCCTCCGCGAATCTCCGGATGAGTATGGAAAAGAAGAAAAGAAGAGTGGAGCGGAATTAGCGTAGCTGCTGTTCATAATATTAATATAGTTTAATGTAAGATCGCAGTTTTTCACGGAGTTAAGTATAGGCTTTACTGAAAAGATACGTCTTTAATCTACACTTAAACTGGGCGAGTGAGTCTGAGCCACGGACGCTGTCAGGGAGGCTATTCCAGAGTTTAGGGGCTAAATGTGAGAACGCTCTACCGCCTTTAGTGCTCTTTGCTATTCTAGGAACTACTAGACGTCCAGAGTTTTGGGATCTTAAAGTGCGTGTGGGGTTGTACCGTGTTAGGAGGTTTGATAGATAACTGGGCGCTAATCCATTTACGGGTAGCCAATGTAAAGATGATAAAACTGGGGTTATATGGTCATATTTTTTGTTCTAGTTAGAACTCAAGGTCTCGTCTAGTTCAATCAAGGTCTCGTCTCAAACAAATCACTTTTCGTTTGGAACCGTACAGAGACCAGCTCCCTGAGCAGCTACGCTTTGGTCTGATTTTTAGTTCGCTAGTTTCTGTCTCACCTGCACAAACAAACTAAAAGGGAAAACGAACTCTAGTTCGAATGAATCAAACTAAAAAAGTTTTAGTGACCCGAAAACCTGCATTGCAGTAAAGTCAGTCCTGGAGGTGACTTAACCCTTAAGCACTGTTCAAATTCACTTCCCTTAATTAAATGAAACTGCTGTAAAAATCTAAAAACACACGCACACACACACAGGCACATGCACACACACACACACACGCAAGCACGCACACACACATTGAATAGTTTACTTAAGTGGCTGTTAACATCCACAGACAACACGAAAGAGTGAATTTGTCCAGTGTGCATTAAATTTTCAAAGCATGTTTTCCAAAAAAAGATTTGTCACCAAAAATCATTCAATTTGCTGAAACAGAAATCAAAGTTGTGGCCAATTTTAGATTAAAAACCAAAAAGGGCAAATGTTTATGACACAAGCACAAGTTTAAAAGATTCTTTTTTGGGATTAAACGTAGCTACGACGTGAAACTAGACTTTAAAACTGCAACTTTAACTTCGCCTTGATAGGCCGCGTGCACGTTTTCATTTTGGGAGTGCTTTCCCTTTAAGCTTGTGGTCAATGGAGATGACTCATGCTTCATTCTCAGACTCCAGCACTCCGGATGCCAGAAGCTCATTCTGAAACACGAGTCCCTGGAGAAACAGCCGAACTCTGTAAAATCCACTGATGGCTTCTGCAGCACCACTGGCGGAAGCTACAGAGCGCTGAAGAGCTTCTCGGGTTTCTAGCTGAGGCTCTAAGTTCATTCACTAGTGGGATGGAAAGCACACTTGTTTCTGAAGAAAAATGCAGCATATTAGTGTGTACACTATAGCAGCTTAACGATCCAAATCCATCCAAGGGTTTTCTTTGAGCACCTCATATATTTACTGCCATTCAGAAACAAAACATTCTGAGATTTTTCATTTGACCCTACGGATCCCACCAAAACCCTAGGATCAAACCAAAGAGTTCTGATCACCACAACCCTGCACCTTTTTTTTTTTTGTCAATGGTGGTTAAGTCCGCTGTTCTTTCCACAAATTTGCGTTTCACACCAAAAAGAGACAAATAAACACGATCCCATTAATTTTTAATGAAGATACTTCCAAAAAAAGGGTAATGGTGACTGTTGGCAATGAAATGTTGGAGTTTTTAACGACGAGAAAACCTCAAAAGTTAAGGATGGTTTAACAAAAGGGCTAATGTTGCTTTTCCAACAACCTGTTTTGTAACCACACAGCTCAACTTGGTCCATTTTGGGGGGCTTTCCTGTACCCTTTAGCAGCACTTTTTCATATCCATTTGGATGAGGTTCTAAAAGCAGGCTAAGATGAGCCAAAGTGATACTTTTCTCTTATTGGAAAGACAAATGCGTGACACAACTTCCTGTTGATCACTGACTAGTCAGTTGTGGGCTTGCCGATTGGCCAGAAAGAATTGTTACAAGCCACCACATATACAACATGAAACATGTCCGACAATCTCCATTGTGTTCTGTGTTGTGTAGTAATGGGTCGTTCTTGATAGATTTGTTCATTTTTACGTGATCCAGGAGGAACGAATCACGGTGCGGAATGATTCGTTCAGTGTGCTATGTGCAACATCCTTATGTTTTGTTTTTGTTTAGCCTTTAGGATGAAAGGACTCGAAAACAGAACAAATCTTTGCAGTTTCGAACAGTTTCAAATCTTTTCCGCTCATGCTGCATTGGTTAACATTAGGGAGCGGTCACGTGACAAAAGAACGAAAGGACTCGAAATTAAAACGAATAGTTTTGGTTCCCAGCTCATGCTGCATTGGTTAACATTAGGGGGCGGTCACATGACAAAAGAACGAAAAGACTCGAAAATTAAAAACGAATAGTTTCGGTTCCCAGCTCATGCTGCATTGGTTAAAATTAGGGGGCGGTCACGTGACAAAAGAACGAAAAGACTCGAAATTAAAACGAATAGTTTCGGTTCCCAGCTCATGCTGCATTGGTTAACATTAGGGGGCGGTCACGTGACAAAAGAACGAAAAGACTCGAAATTAAAACGAATAGTTTCGGTTCCCAGCTCAGGCTGCTTTGGTTAACATTAGGGAGCGGTCACGTGACAAAAAAACGAAAGGACTCGAAAACAGAACAAATCTTTTCGGTTCCTGGCTCATGCTGCTTTGGTTAACATTAGGGGGCGGTCACGTGACAAAAGAACGAAAGGACTCGAAATTAAAACAAATAGTTTCGGTTCCCAGCTCATGCTGCATTGGTTAACATTAGGAAACTGTCACGTGACAAAAAAACGAAAGGACTCGAAATTAAAACGAATAGTTTCGGTTCCCAGCTCATGCTGCATTGGTTAACATTAGGGAGCGGTCACGTGACAAAAGAACGAAAGGACTCGAAAACAGAACAAATCTTTTCGGTTCCCGGCTCATGCTGCATTGGTTAATATTGGGGAGCGATTACGTCGAGTCCTTTCTTTTTTTTGTCACTGAAACCATGCCTACGCAGAATGGATACTGGAAGTCGGTGGATACACAAAGGCCAATGTGGAGGCAAGCCATATGAAGCAGAGTGTGAATTCTGGTGGAAAAACAGCATAAATCCGACAGAAACAAGGAGAGAGTTGTATTGGAGAAGTGAAGGTGCTCCTAATTATGAAGATGCTGTCACACGTGCTGCGGATAAACAACCGTGATGCAAACAATCTTATACTTGAAGCATTTTTAAACAATCACTGTCTGCAAATGTCTAACATTAGATTAGAGACCACCGTGTGCATTAAAGATAACCTGCTGTGTGTTCCACGTGTCATGTTTTGATCCCCGCCTCGCTAATTTCATTTGCTGTATCCGTGGAAACGAAGAGAAAGAGCAAGCGAGCGTCTCTTATCACCAGTACTGCTCTTCCTGTATCAATCTGTGAGTATCAACCTTGCAGCAGTTTGCATGACGCCAAGATGCAATCAGAGGAGCCACCGTATCTAATGCAGACTGAGCTTTATCTGAGATGTGTGCTACGCTGGGCACATCTTATCTGAACTCTGATCTCAAAGAAGACACGGGGTCAGGATGATCCCTGCACCTCTGGCATTGCCCACTGACTAGGAAAGAGTAGCATCAAGAGCTCGGGGTATTAGTTTCAGGTCTCCAATTATCTTAAAGAATGAGTATAGATTGAGCTGAGGGTTTCAAGACCAGACCTTTTGAGACCTTCAGAATGATCCATAACGACACTGGTGCATGTAAACATATCATAACATAGTTTTTGCATAATAAATGGATGCACACAGACACTGTACAAACCAATACACCTTTAAAACCCGATATGCAAACAAAGGAAGACGGAACGGATGATGGTGAGACAGAAAAGATAGAAAGAGATGTGGTCGCAGTGGAAACTCTGACTCATCCGCTCGTGTCACTCAGAGCCCAAATCAATTCAGCATTGAGTCATCAGAGGACTTCCTCTACCCCCACTTGCTCTCTTTCTCTCTCTCTCTCTTTCTTTCTCATCTCTCTCTTGTCAGGTTTCAGCGATGTTTTCCGGTGAGCTCCAGGGCACTTTTTACACAGGCCAAACGCATCACCACCGCTTGAGTAACTCCACCACCAGCAGCTTTGTACAAAATGATGAAGCCTTCAAAACGCAGTCCAGTAGTCAGACGGACACAAACACAAAGTGAGTTCAAGAGCATCGGACCAAAAGGCAACAAAAATACCAAACGCTAGAGTGAATCGACCAAGGTTCCCACAATGCTCGGGTTCATATGGTTCAAAATGAATGATTTCCCCAAGATTTGTTCCAAATCAATCTATATTCTTGAATACGTAATGTTTTTTTTTTTAAATGAATAAAGTGTGTTCTAGTGTTCAATGTCAACATGATGAATTGAACCAAAGAAGCATTGATGCAATCGAAACATGCAAACCAATGAAGCATTGTGGGTGTGTCTACGTTTATTTCACCAGGAGCTGCAGCCGTAGATTGGCAACAAAACTCAAGTGGCAACAATACTCATTATTTAAAACTAGGGAATAGTGAAGAAAATTATTAAAAATTACGTTTTTCCGGCTCGAAGGTCCTTTCAACAGCGGAAAACAGCAGCTATAAATTGCAGAAGCACCTCACGAAAAGACTTTTTAACACCGTGAGTAAAGCTTCTCCACCAAGGGCTAGATTTTAGTTTACCACCAAAAACGTAGGTATATAAGTTATAGGTATATCAACATATATATTACAGTTTTTATTACAATAATAAAATTGTAAAGTTTTTTTATGACAATAAAAGTTTTTTTTTAATTCTGAATATAATGTTCTGCCTTTTTGTGTTGTTTATTTTAGAAATCCTTTTGATATTTCCAGTTTGTGCTGGTCACACTTAAATGCAATAACTTTTACAATTTACTTTGCGTTTAAATCAATTTTGTGTTTATACTGACCTTAATTCTTAGCATGAATTTAGAATACACATAAATAAAAATAAGTATAATATTTTTCATGGAGCAATGAAATAAAGCTAAAAGGGCAAGAAAATTAGAAAAAAAAAGTAACTAATTAGTTATTTTTAACAGTAAGTCATTACTTCTTTGTGTAAGTAATCCAGCAAGTAACTAGTAACTGTGACTAGTAACTATTTTTTAATAACTAGCACAACACTTTGTGTAACTATGCTAAACTATGTAGACTATGTTTTGCTATGTGGCTAGTCAAGTGCAAATATACTCAATATTTATAACTAGTGGAAAGTAAAGAAAACTTCAACATGTTCCTTTCAACATGTGTCATTGCTTAATGTCATGAAATTCAAATGATTACCCAGTTTCCTGTTAATATGACGTGATATCTATGTACAGTAGTGTCTATGTATCTTAATGCACTCTTAGTTCCCTGCAGTGGAGGAAACTCAATCCTATCTCCGATCATGTTTGGCCAAATGATACACTCTTTTAAAAATTCACTTACTTAGACAAGTCTAGTAATGCAAGCACATTTGGCAAAGATTGGTATGTGTGCACTAAGCGAGCTGTCTGCCTAAATGTTACAGGAACATGGAGTGACTTGAACAGATCTCACTGTAGTGGAGCTTGATAAGCTCCTCCCGAAACTTGTTCAATAAACTAAATTTCTTTTTGACATACTCTTTTTCTCTTAGTTATGTTTGTATCTTTAACTGTCACTTGTATCTTTTTATTGCTCTCACTTCTCTGTACTGAGCTCTAAGCCCTCCCTCTCAACTCAATAAACACGGCCCTTGGTGCTGATTGCTACCTGCTTAATTTGTTTATTGCATTGAATATGCAAAAATTGCAGACATGTAAAACTGTATAAACAATTCATTCATTCAAAATGATCCTCTAAACCACAGAAGACTACAATGAAGAGAAAAACTCCATTGAGCTCAAAATGCAGTGCAGTGCTCACCAATACAAAGCAGATGATGGAACAGAGCCTTAGCCATTACACACCACAGAGCCTGAGGCCAGCACACAAAGACCTCCAGCCAGTGACCAGCCCGGCAGATTAGCCTGTTACTCACGCTTCCATAAATCACATGAGACAACTGAGACCCTCTGCACACACAGACAGAGACGGGCGGAGGGATTCCTTTTAAAGTTGCATGCCCTCTAAAAGCTCTTCTCGTGTGTCTCAGCTGGAATCCAATTTGATGCAGACTGTTATTGTTGCCACTGACCTAAAGCCGAAAGCAGAACTGGCATTTAATGAGAGAGTGGGATTTTTGAGCTTTGACTTGAGGCTTCCTTGAAGAAATCAACACAGTGTTTCCAGTGCCAAAATACACTTTGTTTCAAGATTAATTTGTAAAGCGTTGTGTTTTTTTGTAATAATTCATCACCAGTTAATGAACCTTAATATTTTTGAAAACTCTTTCCGAGATGAGGGTGTTAAGAAGTTGGGGGTTTTCCACACAACACTGAAGAATTAAAACTTCACTTGTGGGTGAAAGTAATAAATCTTTCTTGAAAATAAATGTGGATTTAGAATTATGTCGTAAATGCAGATCAGATTCTTTTTTTAAGTCACCGAATGAAATCCCCCAAAACCACATTGACTTCTTCATGAAACTAAATACGGGGAATCATTTCCGCGCTGGTCACATTGAAACTCAGAGCATGGAGGAACATATGGCAAGTCATTGGTTCCTGTATCCAGTTACTCTGGATCATGAGGTAATTTGTTTGAATGTTTTGAATTAAGTGATTGGACAAATTAGATTCGAGAGCCCGTCCTCACACAAAGCTATCAGGTGACTTCAGAAGCCCGACAATTAACCTTTTCTTTGTTTAGACTGAGACACGTTAATCAAGAAGCTTTGGTATAGTGACTATATATATAGTGAAGTTGTTTATATAGAAAATACTTGAGATGAGTGAACAGTGAAAAATAGTGGCGCTTGTTAATTAGTGTTAGCTTCTGATGTTAAATAATATAGGCTATATTGTGCTTACTAGACAGTGTTCACTTTTGCTGTTAGCTATATGTTGCTTGGTAACTAGCGTTAGCTATATGGTCCTTAGTAACCAATGTTAGCTTTTGATGTTAGTTATATTCTGCTTGAAAACCAGAGTTAGCTTCTGATGGTGCTTGCTAACAAGTGTTAGCTTCTGGTGTTAGCTAAATAGGGCTATTAAACCAGAGTTAGCTTCTGATGGTGCTTACTAACAAGTGTTAGCTTCTGGTGTTAGCTAAATAGGGCTTTTAAACCAGAGTTAGCTTCTGATATTTGTGGGAAATTTTATTAACTTTCTATGGTTTCTTGTAAAGTCATATCTCACTATAACGAGAATGAATGGTTTCATTATAGTGAGATATGACTTTACAAGAAACCATAGAAAGTTAATAAAATTTCCCACATGGTGCTTGCTAACAAGTGTTAGCTTCTGGTGTTAGCTAAATAGGGCTTTTAAACCAGAGTTAGCTTCTGATGGTGCTTACTAACAAGTGTTAGCTTCTGGTGTTAGCTAAATAGGGCTTTTAAACCAGAGTTAGCTTCTGATGGTGCTTGCTAACAAGTGTTAGCTTCTGGTGTTAGCTAAATAGGGCTTTTAAACCAGAGTTAGCTTCTGATGGTGCTTACTAACAAGTGTTAGCTTCTGGTGTTAGCTAAATAGTGCTTTTAAACCAGAGTTAGCTTCTGATGGTGCTTACTAACAAGTGTTAGCTAAATAGTGCGTTTTAACCAGTGTCTGCTATATTATGCTTACTAGCTAGTAATCGCTGCTGGGGCTACCTATGTTGCTTGATAACCAGAATTAGCTTGTTAGTAATATGGGGCTTGCTAACCAGTGTTAGCTTTTGGTGTTAGTTATATTGTTATTGCTAACCACTTTTAGCTGTATGGGTCATGCTAACAAATGATAGCTTCAGGTGTTCCCTATATGCTGCTTCCCAATCATTGGTAGCTAAATGGTGTTTGCGAAACAGTGTTAGCATCTGATGTTCGTGACATAACTATTGCTAACCAGTGTTCGCTTTCATGGTGCCACTATCCGTAGTTAGCTTCTGAAGGAATTTATATGATCCTTGCTAACCTATTTTGAGCTTCAGGTGTTAGCTATATGGTGCTTGTCAGCTAGTGATAGCTATATGCCGCTTGCTAACCAGTGTAAGTTTCTCCTGGAGTCAGTTCTTTGTCCATGGATAGTGTGGGAAATTTAATTAACTTTCTATGATATCTTGTGAAGTCAGATCTCAATATAATGAGAATGAATGGTTTTATTATACATGGCCTCGGAAAAGGGAAAGAGGACTGCTTTGACTCCCCTTTTCTTCCCAGGCAGGAAGAGATAAGGATATTCTTCCAGAATATTCCAGTTTTGTTTCAAAGAGAATGCGTCAGGGGGGCGGAGAGTGAAACTGAACTGTGATACTTGAGCTGAGTACGGACGGACAAGAATCAGAATCATCCTAGGATCGGACTGGGAAGGTTCTCCGGTGCACCGTGTTGATTAATACTTATTAAATGTACCTTTTTATTAATACGCGTTCTCCTAAAATCATTTTGAACACGCATTGGACCCTCAAAAGTCCAGCAATAGACATGGAGAATAAGAAGAGGTTCCTCCTTCACCATACACTCTATATAGTCTAAAAACAAGCAAAAAAGCTAATGGACTTTACGCATTTGCTCTTCTCCCAAAACTTGTCACATCATTCTTTTTAATGCAAAAATAGCTACTGACTCAGAAAACCTAACTGCATGGACCTTTTCACCATGATAGCCAAACGTAATGCTCCTGTCTGTCTTAAATACAAATGGACCAGGTCTCAAAAAGACAGTGCCTTCCTGTCTATCCAAACAAGAGACAGGAAGAAGGAAAAAGAAGCAGAGACAGGGGCGTGAGGTGCCACGACCACCCCGACACCTCCTGCATTTGTCTCATTTATCTCAGCATGATGCAACACCGAGCTGAGAGGCTGAAACTCACCGAACGCCCGTCACAATATAGCCTTAAAGTATAGTTCACCCAGAAAATGTACTCATCAATAATGTGTCTTGATGGCTTCTGTTGTGTGATAAACTGTTTAATGTGGTGGTAAAGTTGCATTGTTTAAACGCAATGATCACCAGTTCAGATGCATGTGCTCAACAAACATCAACAGGTTTGGAATAAGTTGGGGATTATTTTGGGGAAATGTCTCGTTGCGGTGATGTGAGTTGGTTATACATCACCTCAACTGGCAGCAATAAATCTGGAGACTTTTCTTGGGTGTGCTCAAGTCACGTAAAAGCCATTTAAATCCTCATCCTTCCTGTCATATTACTCACTCTTTACTGCCGTACGCTAAATTACATCTGGGTTTGAATTCCTGCCCTCCCGCTGCAGGCGGCTTCATGCGTGAATAGGGATTGATCCGCTCTTTCAGGCCACGTCAGGCTGATTTTTCCCTCGTTTCAAAAAGAGAGTATGACCTTACGCGCCAGGAAAGAGACGAGTCAAATCAAATTCCTTTGCTTTAATTTAATTAGAATGAAAGCGCGGCATGTGATCACGTGCCAGACGAAAGAATGCCGGTGTATCCCACCCCCTCCAAAAAAAGATTAATTATGTAGTAGAGACAGCTTTGCCTGATTTGGGCACTTTTTGTTGGTAAACAAAGATTGAAAGTTAAGACTTAATGAGGCTTTTGAAACCATTATACATGGATCAGGGTTTTCCACACCAGTTCCACTTCCACACGGGTTTTGGGACTTGAAAATAAACCAAAATGATAACTTTTTGGAGATATAGGGTGAGAGATAGTGGTACTTAGTGAGTTGAAAAGGCCTGAACGTGTGCAGTAAGAGTATGTGGGTGTGACCTATGCCAAAAAGCTGTTGTGCGATTGACTGCTCAAACTTATTTTCAAATACTTGTACCGGATAAACCCGGCTTTATAGGAAAAACAGCTTAGGAATGTTTAGTACCAGCACCAAGAAATATGACATAAAACTCATATTTAAAATAATTGTAAATCTAGAAAAGCGTGCTAAAAATAAAAATTTAATGAAAAATTTAAATAAGAATAGTGTTCTTAGTCGCTTAAATATATTGGAACTTAAATGAACAGAATGAACTGTTTTAAGATTCTTTTTTCGTTTTTGCTCGATCTTATTTTATCTATATTTAACAGCTGTATTTGTTTTTCTTAGATGTTTTATCAGTACTCAACATTGATCTCTTAAAATTAAGACGTCGGCAATATTCTTAAATTAAGAATATGTTGAGTTGTAATTTGTTTGAAGATTCTTTTGTATCATGATTAATAAACAAAACAAGCAAACTGATCCATTCCCTAAAATCTAAACTAGATAATTCCTCTTAAAATAAGAAAATCTTATCAAAAAGACTTATCAAAGTTTTTTCAGCTTTGGTTAGATTTAAATTTTTGTTAGGCATTGAGGCTTTTGTAAGCCTTTAAACTTTGTATTTTGACATCAGGAAAGTATAAATGTCAGGAAATCAATATCTCTATATCAAATATGGCCAAGAAATCTGAAAATTTGCCATAAATTTGTGAGCACAACTATTCTCTGCCTTTAAATATTTGTACATACATGGAGTATTTTGGTTGAAGCTGCTGTGAAGAAAGGACACAGGGAGCTTTTTGATTGAGACTCAGTCCGTGTCACCTGGGAGGGGTGATTAACCTCAGCTTTTCTCCCGCTGCGGACTCGCTTTCACTCTCACAATGAGGTCAGAGGTCACATTCCAAGCCTGCGATCGCTGACCTTGCCAATTAATGCTCATTTCTGTCTCTGTGTTCAACACATGCAGCGGATGCTTTGAAATCAGATTTGTTTGTTGAAGAGCACAAACAATGAGTGCCTGCAAGGAAAAGTGAAGTATGGTGGAGGTTCTTTGAACCTTTGGGGGTGCATTTCTGCAAGTGGAGTCAAAAGAGTAAACAAAGTTGTTTGACAATAAAATGACAACATTTTCCAGAGTTTGAGCGCAACTGTGCAATGTGAAAATATAGGAAGAAGTTTTGTTATGAGTCATTCATTTTCAAACCTGCTTATTCCCTTTTGGGGTCACAGGGGTCCGCTGGTGCCTATCTCCAGCATCGATTGGGCGAGAGGCGGGAGTACACCCTGGACAGATCGCCAGTCACACCTAAAGGGAACTTAGACTATTCAAATAACCTAACTGCAGGATTGTTGAGAAACCGAAGTACCTGGAGGAGAACATGCAAACTCCTTCCAGGAAGGTCGCCGGCGAGCCTCGAACCAACAACCTTCTAACTTGAAGGCAACAGTGTTACCCACTGTGCCACCGTGCACAATTTCTGTCAGCTTAATATTTAGCTGTGCTCTGCTGCAGATGAAATTGCTCTCTAGCGCCAGAGGGTTGCAGTGGTCAGATATAGAAATTGCTCACATGAGAAAACTGGTAAAATAAGTAAATTTAAATCAATTTCCACTGTAACAAATAACAGTTTTGTCCTGTAACAACACTTCAATAGAGAAGGGGTTTTATTCTCTGCCCCCATTAAAAAATTACCCCCGAGCCACAGACCCTGAGCAGCGCTGCCAGAGGCTATGTTCAGACTAGAGGCCGGAATGACCCAAATTAGATTTGTTTGCACATATGTGAGCTGTATCCGATATTTCCATCACAATACGAACAGCTCAGATCTTTTTTTAAAGTCTGTCACAGACCACTTTGGTTCAAAATTAAATTCTGACCCATTTATTGTAATGGAACCTCACATACGGGGGTTCCTTGTCTATCAAAACCTTGTCTGTTTTGATTTCCGAACACAAACCGGGACAAACATCTCCCTTTACTCATGATCTACTTCCTCTAAACCTTTCTGGGTCAATAGACGCTCTTTATGACGCTTCCAATGGGGACCTTTGGAAATTTAAACAACACACTTTCACAATTTATCTTCGGAGTGTGCACGTCAGACTGGGCAGAACGTAACCGTGTTATTCCAGCCACTCTTACAATGGTCTGGTTTGATTTACTGCTCACATCTCCAGGCTAAACTTGTTCCGTTCATGTGCGTGAGAGAGAATGGAAAGCAGACAGGTGGAACAGGTGTTTTCAGTGGTCGAAACAGATTAAAATATGAGCCTTCAGAGATTTCAGACCAGATAAGTCGTGTGATCTCATTGCTCAGCAATTATCAGGAATGAAGGGTCATGAAGCTCATCTTTCTGGTGGAAATGAAGAAAACCAGTTCAGTTCATCGTGCACGGGTCATTTTGGATCTTACTGACTCAGAGGTTTTCAGAAGCATGCTCCTGAAGGTGCCACATGCAAATCCTTGAATATTATTAACATATATTTGTGTACATTGGCATTGAAAACAACAGAGTGCATTGAACACCAACGTTTTGAAGGTTGCAAGCAATAAACCTCTACTGTGCCTCAATTTTAAGTACTAAAGAAAAGTGAATTCACTCGATAAATGTTTTCTCATCACAACGTACAGTATAATAATCTTGAGAAAGGTATCTGATAAAGTTGTAATGTTTAGCTAGCAAGATTATATATGTTTTTTACGGTTACCAGTTACCAGGTAGTCTTAGTTTCTCTAGATTTCTGGTTGCTATGGAGGGGTTAGGGAAGGAACAGAGATATGGAACTGCTGATGTGGTTGCTAGGGTAAACATCTGGTTGCTAGGGAAGGGTCAGTGATGTCAAACTGTTTTTTCCTTGTCACTAAGAGTGAATGAACCAAGCCTGGTCATTATGATTTTCCTATGATCAGATATGGAACTGCTGATGTGGTTGCTAGGGTAAACATCTGGTTGCTAGGGAAGGGTCAGTGATGTCAAACTGTTTACCAAGCCTGGTCATTATGATTTTCCTATGATCAGATATGGAACAACTGCTGATGTTGTTGCTAGGGTAAACATCTGGCTGCCAGGGAAGCGTCAGTGATGTCATAATGACCTCTTTGCCATTGTGAAAGATTTAAACCTTATATTTTAAATTAAGATATTAAATTAACATCAGTAAACAGTAAACGTTTGTTTTTTAGGGAAAGACCAGTAATATGGAACCGCTGATGTGGTTGCTAGGGTAAACACCTGGTTGCTAGGTAAGGGTCAGTGATGTCATACTGTTTTCCTTTATCACTAAGAGTGATCAAAACCCACCCCTATGTCTCTATTATTGTCCTGAGATATTGAATAGATTATATGGTTGCTAGGGTAAACATCTGGTTGCCAGGGAAGTGATGTCATACTCTTTTCACCTTTCTCTAAAAGTGACCTAAGCCAACTCCTATGTCTCTTTGATTTTCCTAAGATAAGATATTGAATTGTTGATATGGTTGTTAGGGTAAATATTTGGTTGCTAGAGAATAGTCAGTGATATCATACAATGTTCCCCTTGTCACTATGAGTGATTTGAACCAAGCTCAGTCATTGTGATTTTTCTAAAATGAGATATGAAACTGCTGATACGGTTGCCAGGGTAAAAATCTGGTTGCTAGGGAAGTTGCAGTCATATAGGTACAGATTGTCATTATAATTAACGTAAACAAATTATTAAGGGAGCCTTAAAAAAAAAAAGTTTTCACTCTGAGGTACAGTTTGACTCCATGTGAAGCCAATGGAAAATTTGAAAATATATAGAATCTTGGGTCGCTCCAGTTTGGGTGGTGTGGCATGGTTTGGTGGCTGTTGGTTAACCATTCTATAACATGTATTTTTTTTTGTAAAAAGTAAAAAGGAGAGGCATTTTAGTGCTAAAAGTTGCTTATGTTTAACTTGACTGGAGTAAAGCAAGCTTAAAACCTTGGGTGGAGTAAAAATCAGGGCTAGTCTCATTTGATCACATGCAAACTGCAGAGCTGTAATGGTTTGGACGCCTCATGTAATATTGATGCAACAAAACAGCTCATATAATATTTAGCTTGCTCTCCCAAGGTAGACAATTAATATATTCTGAAGGTTAGGTCCCTCTTTAATGTCAGTGTTTACTTTAAATGTACATTTCCAAGGCACAATTTGCACCAATATTCAGAGAAAGTGTGCGAAATGGCAATAAAAGCTGACTGATTCACATCTTTCCATTACTGTTGTGTCAACTGTTTCCCTGTCTCTTCCCCTCAGCGCTAAAATGAATCTCAACTCTGTGAGCGAATGCATCTCTTCATTGTGTTGCAGTTTTCACGGAGCCAAAAGGAACAGAACAAGCCGTCTGTCATTTACTCATGACTCATCGAGCTTGACGCCTCAGCTACATCGACTCCCGAGGATGCACAGCAAGCGAAGCATGCAATCAATCATATTTTAATACAAAACGGCCCCATTTTCAACAAGACACATCATCACTATCTGAGAGGAGTTAATTAGATGGGTGCCGAAACAGCATAATCCGGCAGAAAACCGTCATTACCAACCCTGGTGAAAACACTCATCCCAATGATGTATGGAGGAAGATATCAGAGCCGTTAGAAGAGTAATTGCTACGTCTCCAGCGGAGCAGGTGGCTTTCTCTAGGTTTAAGATTTACAGAAACTGTGTTCACCCAAAAAAAAAAACTTCATATTGTCAATCTATTTATTAAACACCACAGAAGAGCTGTTGAAAATTTGTGGTACATTTTTTGAACAAGATTTTAAGGGCTTTTTCCACTGACACCTTGCTACCATTGATGCTTCTGAAAGATGATTCGAAAAGGAAAACAAAATAAAGTTTGTTTTGATCATTTTTCTTTATTTCAAAATGTGTTTTTAGCTAGCAATTGCAAACCCATGATAATCTGGTTTAAAACTATCTACACAGAGGGTCAGCTTCCTGTGACTAGTGCAGATTATATTTCAAGATATCTCAAACTCTAACTCATCTGTCGAATTACCATTTTAGATATCTAAAATTGGACTTAATATGAGTCAAAATATAGGATTACATGTTAAAATGGCTTGCCACACTAGAGGAGCTACAAAAATGAGCGTTAGCATTCCTACATAAGCTCCGAAAATGAGATTTGTAGGTTCTTTCCCCCTTTTAGAACTGCACTTGATATGTTGCGACATTTCTCCAGCACTTGCTTTTATCTGTCATTTTCAAAGAATTCCCATATAGGGCTCTGCCGCTTTCTTCCAACTATCCTTTTGCTTGACGACGTGGTGAGAACATGTGCAAAAGCCGTTCATAAACATTAAAAGATGGAAATCAAGAGCTGTGTTTATATATTTAAGTCCATTAACAATGATGTGACGTAAGTTTTGTTTGGCATTAAAGCTAAATGCTAACAATATGCACTATATTTAAATTCTAGGTCGTGCAGCATTTTTTTATCCGGACCAAAACTACCTTTTACTGTGCTCTGATACCACAACGAAACAACTGCACCACGTCCGGATTGCAGATAAGGGCCACAACCAGCCCAAATCTCAGCCAAATTTGTTTGCTGACTTTGACGTTACGTTTTTTTCATATACAAATAGGTTTTAAAACATGAAACTTGTAGAATATAATCGATTCTATATAAAAGCATGGAAGGAAAGTAATTATGCTAAAGCTCCAGAAAAGTCATTGAAAGCCCATGGGTATCTTGGCTAGATCCATACAGACATTACCTCTATGCTGTGCTTCAGAAATTAGGCTGCATCAATATCATGCTAGCGGATCCTGTTTAGCATATAGTGCTGCTTGCTTTAGCATGAGGGTAGCATTACTGTCACCGTGCTGAATGGCATTATCAGTTCTGACCGCGAGCAACATGAACAAAAGCAGGACCTGCTTCACCGTTATCATCTTCTCTTTATCTGTGTCAAGCCTACAGGCGTCAGAGACGAGCAGATGATGGACTCCCCAGAAACACCGGTGTTATCGAATCACTTAACAATTCCAAACTTAAAAAGCTAGATCATACATATCACTGATTTCTCACTTTTTTTCAATATAAAAATTCACAGTTTTATCACAGCTTTGGACATGGCAAACATTAGTAGCAACACTGCCATTGATGGATTTTTAGTTTTGTTTAGCTATAGATTTAAATTTCTTTCTTGAATTGACCTCCATTATAACCACCGTTTTTAGGATGAAAAGCCACAGCACTAAATAATCGAGAATGGGTGCCATTTCTGTCCGTGGGACTTTATATGCATAAATAAGCATTAAAATACGGTAGCTTCTTAAATACATTTTATAACTAGCAAAAGTCTACTATATACTTTACGTATTGCGAATTTAAACGTGAACATTTCAAATATTGATAAAATCCACATAAAACACTAAAAGATAGCATTTTTTGCTTGTCGCTGAGTCTCTGATGCTACACAAAGGGTGTTTCGTTTGCGTTGATCTGTAAATCCATATATAATGTTTGTTTCAAATACTTTTATTTACACAAATATCTTTACTATCATAGATTAAAAAAAAAAACAAACATTGAGTCATGTCCCCAGCTTTTTATTCATCTCTTTTACCCTAACCATTTATACCACACTTCCTCCTGAAAAACTGGGGAATATCATGAGACTTTTGTCTGAAAAGATGCTGCTTTTTATCAGGTAGTTGCATCACTTGGATCTTTAGAAGGCCATGGTAAGAGCAAAGGTGAGTTCTTTCAATTTCCTATTTACATATTTGATGATTTTGTGATGATATCTTGGAGTGTCATTTAAAAAATACTATCCTGTTACTCAAATTATTTCAGAGATTTAAATTAGTCTACCATAAAAATTCACATATTTGGTAAATAACTGAATTTGCAGAGTTTCTATAATTACGTGCACCCTGTGACTATTTAGCATGTGTTTGCTAATGCTAAGAACTCGAGGATGGTAACAAGAAAACACTCATCATTTAATCATTTAAACACGTTTCTGAAGATGGACCAATACCCATTTTGATTATTTCTGCATGTTTGCTGTTGGAATCTCTTTTGAAATCAAGTAAAAAATACATTTTGAAAAGTTCCAAGCAATTGGAACCCATTGGGTGGACTGGCTCGTTTAGTAAATGCATTATTCGGAAAAGACCTAAATGTAAAGCAGTATATTTTCAGGACGTTAGCTTTACGCTCTCTGCAAACCCGAATGAACTACACGCATATGTGTCGTCACATGAGAGAATGGACATCACAGCGGAAGGACACGAACACATATGCCATGACAGATTGTTGCCATGGAAGCACGATGCCCCTCAGATCACTTTCTGCCTCTCGACTGCACAGCAGAACTAGAAAGAGCAAGGAGAGGCCAGCTGTGCTCATGAAGGCATGAGCTTTCCTTCAGGTATCCTTTAAACCAGCTTTCACATCCCCAGAGGGAATACTTTGAGTCATAAATCTGCTTTAAATGAACATTTGACCTTAAAGTGAGTGAGCATGTCTTTGAGTCATTCAGACCTGCATGACGTTTATTTGCATTCGTGAAACATGATTTAGAATTGAGGACATCTGTCGAGCTGTTTTCTTTGCTTATAAAAATACTAATCCATACTAAAGTGCTACTGGTCTAATTGGGTTTAATGATCTATGCTAAGCTAGGCTAATATTACTATGGCTAGATGTGGAGAATTGTTTCCAAAACATGTTTTATCTCTGGGGAGCTGGAACATGTCTCAAAAGAGGAGTGTTAATGCCCAATCAATGAGCGGATTTGTTTTGTGTTTCAAACTCAATAACCCAATTCTGTTTGTGCTCCACTTTAGAAACCTATCCACTGAAGATGTTTTGATGCATTGCCGCAACAATCAGACATATTTGTGCAAACACATCCACAGTCCTGTCCCACCGAGTGTTAAAGCCATCAGTGGAGACCGATGGGGATTCCTGCATGGACGTGTCATATAGGTCACTGGCAAAACCGTGTGGAGCTGCGGCTGTTCAATATGGTTCTGTGGTTTTGTACATGACCCACTTGCAGATCGAAGGAACACAGTGTTCCCCATCGTTGTGGTTGCTATGGGAACACGGATGGAGAAAGACGCAGTGGATGCCATGGACATCACTAACGCTGGCAGACTGTAAAGTGAGCAAGAGAGAGAAAGCGACAGAGGAATAGCTCACAGAGATCAATGCGTGCACACGAACACACCAGGAAATCCTTGATTTCAAAGAGCACGGAGGGCTTAAAATTCATGACACATTAGAAATCCTCATAATTATAACAATATAGGTAAAGATTGAGAGATTAACCGTATATCTTATCATTTCATCATAGCGTAAAAGCTTGGCAAGCATTCTGCAGGTTTTAATATCGCAAAAAAGAGAATTTGACTTAGGAGAACTGGAAATATCAACTTCAATTCATCAAATAACAATTTTACCCAAATTTCGACGTCACGCCCATGGAAACGTTTACTATAAATCTGATGTGTATCGTACACTTAACTGGAAACCCTGAAGGTTTAACTTACCGATTTCCAGGAGAAGCGTGTCTGCGTTTATTGACGAGTTCCACCAGGAAACTGAATACAGCCATATGACTGAGAAAATGATTGTGTGCACTGAAACGGAGCGATCATAAAGAACAAATAAACACTGCATTGCAAAAAAATAAACACAACGACGTGTGATTGGTTGATTGAAAGCCTCATGGGTGGGTCTTGACAAAAGAAAGCTGTCCTAAAGATCTGACTATGCAAGCCTGACCAAATTTGACTTAGAACCATTATGGTTCCAAACTTACAGATCCCTTAAAAAGCTGTGGTGGTAGGGACAAATATTAAGGGTAGGAGAGAAAAATTAGTGGGACAGAAAAGAGTAGATTTCAAGTCTTTTGTGTTCCCTTGCAAAGTTTTGTGTTCTCTAGCAAAGATATCTGCATTTAATCTCAAAACAAACTAGCGTTTCCTCAAAAAGACTGAGGCCTTATCAAACCCATATTTGTGTCTCTTCGAAAAAGATTGAGCTGCCTCCGACAACAAATCTGCGTTCCTTCAAAAAGAGTGTATTCCTTAACAAAACAAATCTGCATTCCTTCAAAAAGAGTGTATTCCTTAACAAAACAAATCTGCGTTCCTTAAAAAAGAGTGTATTTCTTAACAAAACAAATCTGCATTCCTTCAAAAAGAGTGTATTCCTTAACAAAACAAATCTGCATTCCTTCAAAAAGAGTGTATTCCTTAACAAAACAAATCTGCGTTCCTTCAAAAAGAGTGTATTCCTTAACAAAACAAATCTGCATTCCTTCAAAAAGAGTGTATTCCTTAACAAAACAAATCTGCGTTCCTTCAAAAAGAGTGTATTCCTTAACAAAACAAATCTGTGTTCCTTCAAAAAGAGTGCATTCCTTAACAAAACAAATCTGCGTTCCTTCAAAAAGAGTGTATTTCTTAACAAAACAAATCTGCATTCCTTCAAAAAGAGTGTATTCCTTAACAAAACAAATCTGCGTTCCTTAAAAAAGAGTGTATTTCTTAACAAAACAAATCTGCATTCCTTCAAAAAGAGTGTATTCCTTAACAAAACAAATCTGCGTTCCTTTAAAAAGAGTGTATTCCTTAACAAAACAAATCTGCGTTCCTTCAAAAAGAGTGTATTTCTTAACAAAACAAAT
>SRMA01026920.1:45720-70174 GCA_007224835.1 Danionella cerebrum
TTCAAAAAGAGTGTATTCCTTAACAAAACAAATCTGCGTTCCTTCAAAAGAGTGTATTCCTTAACAAAACAAATCTGCGTTCCTTCAAAAAGAGTGTATTCCTTAACAAAACAAATCTGCGTTCCTTCAAAAAGAGTGTATTCCTTAACAAAACAAATCTGCGTTCCTTCAAAAAGAGTGTATTCCTTAACAAAACAAATCTGCGTTCCTTCAAAAAGAGTGCATTCCTTAACAAAACAAATCTGCGTTCCTTCAAAAAGACTGCGTTCCTTAACAAAACAAATTTCCGTTCCTTTCTTAAAACAAGTTTGCGTAGGGTAACAACTGGGAAGAGCCTTTCATTTGCATTTTAAGAGACAAAGGAGTTTTTCACAATGATCTGCAACCTAGAGATGCGTTCCCTTCAGATCCAACAGCACCAGGATGGCCGAGAGGTTAAGGCGTTGGACTTAAGATCCAATGGACGCATGTCCTCGTGGGTTCGAACCCCACTCCTGGTAGAAACTTTTTGTTTTTTACATTACACTGTAGTCCTTGAGATCAATCTACATCCAGGAGGAGCATCTTTGGGATTGAGCTACAAGGGTTTGGATTTTTCGATACACTGGAGATATTTTGCTATAAGCAGATTTTAGGGATGACAAGGTGTTGTACTTAATGGACAAGCCCTTGCGAGTTAAAACTCCACTTTTGGTAGAAACATCTCACTTTGTTTTAGTTGATAAACGGCTGCTCTTTGGATGTAGCTACAACTAGGAGCCGTTTGTTTGCATTTTAAGAGACAAAGGAGTTTTTTCATTGATCTGCAACCTAGAGCGTATTTCCCTTCAGATACAACAGCACCAGGATGGCCGAGAGGTTGAGGCGTTAGACTAAAGATCCAATGGATGCATGTCCTCGTGGGTTCGAACCACACTCCTGGTAGAAGCTTGGAATCGAGTTTTAGTGGAACCTACAGTTAGCATCTTTTGGGATTGAGCTACACAGGTTTGTAATCTCAATGCGATGTAGCTCTTTGGGCTGTTTTTTGAGCGTATTCTTGTTACATTCCATTCATGATATAGATCTACTACAAGGATCATCTCTTATGGTTTTTAAATCTTAAAAAGCACACTCACATGGCACTGGATCCCCTTTGAAAGAGCTTTTTTCATCATATAGTTGATGAAAGGAGCCAAGCAGTTTTGGTTTTGGACAGCGTTTCAATACCTGCTCAGGTAAGTATTTCTCTCATTTACTTTTTTAGAGATAAAACTATAAATAAATCTGTACTTATGGCACGGATTCTGCCCGTAGCGACCAGACATGACTTACAAATGTGCTTTTTCTCAATGTGGCGATACTGAAGCATTTCTTTCATTGCCACACGGATACTCAAGCAGCAAATTTGTCATGTCTGGTAAATAATGTCCTTCAGGACCACAACACATGTTTATTTGTGCTCCAACTGCTAACAATGATCACCAGAGACTAACTTTTATTTCGTATCTCGTAAAATAATTGCTGACCACACCCCTTTTTCCAGAGGTTTCCAATTGTTAGGTTTTAAAAGCACCCTGCTGAGTCTTTTCTGCAGGTAAACATACAGAAAACATCGAAAAACGAAGATCGCTTTGGAAAACAACTTGGATTTTTCTAGTTGGCAAAGCTAGTACGTTACAAAAATCATTGTTGACTGAACAACTGGACTGAATCGCTGTTCACCCTTCCCACGTGGACTTTCTGAATACTTTTGAATTTGAACTGGGGGAAGTGCTTACCATGCATTTGTTTCCTCCAGGAAGGAAGGCATGTCCCAGTGGAGCGAGGATCACTTGTTGTCTGTGCTGATGCATCCTCTTTCCAGCTGATTTGAGCCACGATGACTTCCTGAAAGACTGAAGCTGGATCCACTCCAGCTCATTAGAGGAACACAGTCACGTCCTACACCGCACAGCTTGCAGAAGGGAACTGCATTCAACAGCAAAACAAAAGAGTAAAATTCAGTTTTTGATAAACGGCTCTCATAACCCTTTTTTAATCTTGAAGCCAAAGAATGCTTAAATTAGCCAAATTTTACACAGAATTGCATTAATTTCATAAAAGTCTGCTTGAACTCTCACTGGAAACCCTCCACACAACAAAGTCTGAGATGTAATTCATTGCTTGAACCCATTTTTCAAAGGAAGTGGATCCCATAGTGTTTACATCCTGCTTATGTATCTGAGTTCATTTTCAAGAAACATTTCACCAACAACATACAATTTGACATTTTACAAGTTGATTTTACAGTTACATTTATTTTTTGCCTTATATTCATTCATCATTTATCAACAGTGCTACCGACCACGCCACCGCGCCTTTTTTGCCTTATATTGATGATGGGAAATGGGAGTGACCAGGAAATGAGAAGCATTCAAACTTGGTTTGTGTCAAATTTTTCAATAACTAGCGAGATGTAGATGGCTAAATGGCTACAGTTTGCACGCAAACTCTTGTACTAGTGCTGTTTAAAACTTTTTTCATGTCACAACGAGTAACATAAACCAACCCCATGTCTCAATGATTGCCAAAAGATGAGATAAAGATTAACCAAATTGGTTGCTATGGAGAAATAAAATTCCCGTTGTCAAGATGATTTATATTAACCAACCCCCGTGTCTTTATCATTTAGCAAAGCTGAGATAGAGTTCAGATAATTTGGTTGCTAGGGTAAAAAGTTTGGTTGCTAGGGAGCTGAAGTTGGTCATTCAATTTTTTTTTAACAAATTGGTTACTCTTATCAACATGAACAAACCCTCATTTCTTGACGATGTTTCATCTTGAAGATATTTTGTGGTGGTTTCCCCATTTATTTTCAAAGGCTGTTACACCTCAAGGATAAATATTTAACCCCTTCTAGAGCCTGATGTTTCTCAGTTTGAGTTACATTTCAACAAAGTTTGGTAAGTCAAAAGACATTTTCCACTATTCTCAGAGAATTTCTTTAGTGGCTTCTGTCTGAAAAGATATAGCAACCCGTGCCAGACCAGTTGAATAACAGAAAGGTTGTAGCAGGAAATGTATTTGAGACGAAAAACAATATATTGGCAAAAATTTACAAGTCCCACGGGGAGTTAAGACCATTTCAATCACGGTTTCATCCAAATGCACATTTACAATGAATATGAATGAATGGGTTAAAACATGCATTCAGTTAGCTGTTTTATATGTAACAATGAGGCAAATATGGCAAATGTCATTGGCTACCGTTGCAGCCATTTAATGTTGTTTATGTACTGCAAATTAAAAAGTGAAAGTTAGCTTTGCACATGATTTAAATATGACTTTAGTGCTGCAGCAAAATCTATCACAGAATCATAGGCTGGGCCTGGAAGAAGATTTATTTCTGTAACCTGCAAGAATATATTGAAAATATTTCGACGAGGAGCTCAATGTCATAGATGTCAACGAAGCACCGCACAGCTCTGCCATTTCAATGCCTTTAGGTCTCTTATCGACTTTCCTGATGATCTATGTGTTATCAGTGTGTGAAAAACCACTGCTACTATTGGAGATGGCAATGGCGGAGAGAACAGCTAAACACAATAATAACCTTTTAATGAACATGAATATTATCACACTGTTCTTCTGAGCAGCGTGAGCTTGATGACTCATGGTGCAGAAACACAACCTGAAATTTTCATGTTGAAGGGCTCAATCCTCTGCAGCCTGCATGACGTGAGTATGGCAAGCTGTTTGAACATTTAGAATGAAATCTTGCATAGTACCAGAAGTTTATGTAAAGATCCACTTGATTTATGTAGCAGTTAAGATTTATTTCACTGTTTACAAAAATAGGGCAAAATGAGCTTCACGTTTGGTCTTTGTTCAAAATTCTGTCATTTTGGACAAAATGCAATATCGACCATGTATTGTTGCTCTCTTTCTTCCCTTCATCATACAGTGACAAACTCCAGCCGTTATTTTCAGCAAAATGCAACACATCCACTCAAACAAATGGAGCCGTGCTGCCAGGTTACATCATTATTCTTTAATGTGGCATGCTGGTTACCGTTGACTTTTTCGATGTTACAAACTGAAATATAACCAGAACTCTAACCCTAACTTACAATTTTGTTTTACTCCATCATGACTCAGCTATCAACCGGCTAATTACAGCAGCCACTAAGAAACATTAAACGAATAAGAAAGCATCCTTCATCAGTCATGAGGTAGACTAACCGTCGTCATCACACATGTGCTGGAACAAACAGATTGGCAGTTGTGGTTTGTGCTATTTGCAGTGTGTATCTCTATTTACAGTAAATCATATTTGTTCATTACATTTAAGCATTTGTAGCAGGGGTCACTAACCTTTTTGAAACCGAGAGCTACTTCAGGGTTATTGAAAAGGGCTACCACTTTGATCATCATCTTCTGAATTTATTAATAATTAAGAGATAAAAGAAATTCGGCTCGAAAATTATATTTTTATGGCTTAGTTGTCTCATTTTTGCTGAAAGTAATAAATGATATATCACATCAAGCTGATGAATAGCAATCATATTAAATTAGATTGAGCTCACTGGAAAGTGGCACTGTTTGAGGTATTTTTAGAACAGGTAGAGGGCGACCCAAGTGGTCCTTACTGGCGACCAGGTGCACGGGAGCACCGCGTTAGTGACCCCTGAAGTGTGCTTTCCCGTGGCCCAGTCTTGAGAAAATTGTGCTGATGTTGTGGGTTCAAAGCCCAGGGAAAGCAAGAACTGAAAAAAGGTTGCTTTGGATAAAAGTTTCTGGTAACTGTTAAACTCGCTGAGAACATGAACATGCAATAATAGGATTCGAGCATATTTTTGTTATGTAAATATTTCACATTCTACCATTTATTGAAAATTCTCGGCCCAAAATCTTGTGGCAGGTTGTTGATTTTAAATAGACTATACCACCACAACAGACATTAAGCCATACCTGGTGCTTTAGTGTGGTTAAAGTAACTCAAAATACACCATAGGGCAGAGTAATTAGCTCTAAACTCTATAAATTAATGTTATTAGTTGTGACTTTTACAGTTTTACTTCTTTTAAACATCAGTTTATTGTTAAAAAGGCGTACCACAGAAACAGAGTTTGTGTTTCATGCAGAGAGGGAATCCCGCCTCAGCCTCACGTGCATGCGCTTTTCCTGCGCCTGCGCGGATCTTCCGGACCAGTCGCGCATTAATGAGGATGAGTCATGGCCAGAAACCCCACTGGATGTTGTGTATGGGTGCGGAGGTGATTCACCAGTGTGCCATCCAAGGATGCCCTTGAGCCCAGCGCCAGGGAAAGTGTCAGGCTGTGCTTCAATGGTGTTTCCACTGAGAGTTCACATGTAAGCAGAGGAGGTCTGAGGTCACGATCAGCTCGAGGTCCTTTTTTGCCTTCATGGTTAATTAATTAGTAAGATTCTCGGATTACAGCCTTGGCTTCCATCACTGCTATTTTAAGAAAGTCACCACCCACCTCACAGCCTGCAGATTGTACTCGAGAAAAAGTCGTTTGTTCTTTGTTTACAGTGGTGCTCTATTGAGGATTTGTGCTTGTAGATCATGGATTCTGTTCGTGTGTGTTTGAACATCAGAGTATGCAGATACATTCTGATTACATTTACAAGACAAAACCTCAAGCCATTCCCAAAAGCAAGTTTCCATTTCCACTTTTTTGTTCGGTTTTTCATTCGTTTTGTTTTGGTGAGGAAGCGACAACTGAACTATAAATCGGACCAAAAGCAGATTTAAATAAATAAATAAATAAATAAATACCTCCCAGCAAACATCTTCCTGACATGGATTCAACGTCGAAATTCGGTCAGAAACTTGACAGTCCGCGGGTGTTCCCCTATTCGTAATAAAAGTCAACAACCATGGAAAATAACGATTGACACTCACTATATTGCTGCTAGGCTTCCAGAGAGCAAGTGCCTTTTTCATTGCAACTGAACTTGCTTCAAAAAAAATATTGTAAGTTTTATTACAAACACTTGCAATATATATATATATATCGTTCACGTACTTATCGTGCATGTACAGTCGACCAGCGACCGCGTTTGTTCGTATGATACACGCTTCATGATCAGCTCGTGTTGTTTCACGGTTACATCAGCCTCAGCCAGCTCTGCAACAAAATGACCTGTTCACATCAGCGAGATAGAGACCTCCACCAAAAACAACCATGACAACCCCATCTGTTGCCATAGCAACCGCCTCACTGAACAGCGGAGAGCGAGTTTCCTAATGAAGGAAGCGGAGTGTTTCCTGGCAGCAGAGCGAACGAAAGAAGCACCTGTTGATCCAGACAGAACACACGTCATACGTGTATCCGTTTACGAGCGTTCTCTATATTTTTCTCCGCTTTTCAGAACAGATTTAAGCTCTGGTGATGGAAGACACGGTGGAGGATAGTCTTTTTTGAGACTTTGGTTTTGAACCTAATCAAGACATTGGCTCATTGGTACCAAAAATTTAGTTCTTTTTAAACAAAGAGCACTCAATATTTAGAAAAACATGCACAGAGATACATGTTTAACTTGTAGTTAGGGGCCAAGCCACCGAAGGTGCGATGGCACCTATTGTATTTGTTGGCGTTCTTATTATTATTAGGGGCCAAGCCACCGAAGGTGCGATGGCACCTATTGTATTTGTTGGCGTTCTTATTATTATTATTATTATTATTATTATTATTCCGCCATTGAAGTCAATGGCAGCCCCATGAACCGATTACGGGAAAGTTATGAAATTTGGCCCAAGGATTCAAATGGTCATCATAAGAAATCTGACCAAATCTGGACCCTCAAATCTGGAAATCTGAATAAATGCCAATAACTCAAGAATTCTATGGTGTAAAAACAAAATTCTTTTTGCCACTGATTCCATGGCTCATGATGATTCCAATGATCTCAATGATCTCATGTTCCAATTATCCAATTAGCCGCCATTTTGAATAATTAAAATTGCAACTTTTTCGAACTCCTCCTACACCGTTCATCCAATTCCCATGAAACTCATGCAGTATCATCTACAGACGCTATTGAGCAAAAGTTATCAAAAGAAATTTATTTGGTCTTATGGTTTTAGAGAAATTAACGAATAAATAAAATATAAAACTAGCAAAAGTGGCCATGTGGCTATATCTCCTAAACCATTCGGTGGATTGAGACCAAATTTGCTGTGTGTTATAAGAGTCATGTCCTGAGGTTGCCTGCTGAGTTTCAACTCAGTGCCCCCTAGTGGTCAGGAGATACAAAAAATGTCTTTTTTGGCTAATAACTTCATATCACTTTGTCCAAAATTCATAAATTTGGTCTTGAAGTGTTCAGGGCATCATAACAAGTCGGTGCATGTGCATTTTTACTAGGTCAGCAATTTTTGAAGTCAGTCATTTTGTTTTTTGTCAAAAATTAACGTTTTGTCCAAATGACTTATGAACACCTTGCAGGAAAATTATAAAATTTGACACGCTGATACAGTGGGCTATTATAAGTACTATGACCCAATCTGGAGGTTCTAGGTCATACTCTATAGCGCCACCACTAGTCCAAAATTTCACAAACATTAATGCAAATAACTCATGAAATGTGTGGTCTAAGGACAAAATTATTTTTGCAACTGATTCCATGGTCAATATCAATTTTAACGAACACCATGACGTCTTGTTCCAATTATCCAATTAGCCGCCATTTTGAATAATCAAAACTGCAACTTTTTCTAACTCCTCCTAAACTGTTCATCCAATTCCCATGAAACTCATGAAATATAATCTACAGACCCGATTGACAAAAAGTTATCACTAGAAATTTTTTTGGTCTAATGGTTTTAGAGAAATTAATAAATAAACATTGTGAAACTAGTAAAAAGGTCAATTGGATGTCTCTCTCAAACCGTTCAGTTAAATAAGACTAAATTTGGTGGGTGTTGTAAGAGCCACGTGTTAAGGTTCCTTGTGGAGTTTGAATTCGGTGCCCCCTAGTGGCCAGGAGATATGAAAAATGATTTTTTTTTCAAAATCCTAAAATTTAATTTCATATTTTTGAAGCATCATGCTGAGTCAGTTTCTTTGAACGTTTACTATGTTAGTTAATTAGATGTCAGCCATATAGTTTTTTTGCCCAATTTTTCTTTGCTCACATGTACATCAGCTCTCTCGACGAAACTTAAAATACCTTTTTTGTTTCTTTTCAGCCTTTGTTCATCTTTTTCCCCTTCTTCATTCTGATGGCCGCTTGGCCCCGTATCACTGCTTGCAGTTATATTTATTAGGGGCCAAGCCACCGAAGGTGCGATGGCACCTATTGTATTTGTTGGCGTTCTTATTATTATTATTATTAGGGGCCAAGCAGCAAAGCTGCGAAGGCACCTATTGTGTTTGTTCCGTTTCTTCCTTTTATTATTATTAGGGGCCAAGCCACCGAAGGTGCGATGGCACCTATTGTATCTGTTGGCGTTCTTATTATTATTATTCCGCCATTGAAGTCAATGGCAGCCCTATGAACCGATTGCGGGAAAGTTATGAAATTTGGCCCAAGGATTCAAATGGTCATCATAAGAAATCTGACCAAATCTGAACCCTCTAACTCAAACTCTATAGCGCCACCACTAGTCCAAAGTTTCATATATGTAAATGCCAATAACTCAAGAATTCTATGGTGTAAAAACAAAATTCTTTTTGCCACTGATTCCATGGCTCATGATGATTCTAATGATCTCAATGATCTTATTTTCCAATTATCCAATTAGCCGCCATTTTGAATATTTAAAATTGCAACTTTTTCGAACTCCTCCTAGACTGTTCATCCAATTCCCATGAAAGTCATGCAGTATCATCTACAGACCCTATTGAGCAAAAGTTATCAAAAGAAATTTATTTCGTCTTATGGTTTTAGAGAAATTAACGAATAAATAAAATATAAAACTAGCAAAAGTGGCTATGTGGCTATATCTCTTAAACCATTTGGTGGATTGAGACCAAATTTGCTGTGTGTTATAAGAGTCATGTCCTGAGATTGCCTGTTGAGTTTCAACTCAGTGCCCCCTAGTGGTCAGGAGATACAAAAAATGTCTTTTTTGGCTAATAACTTCATATCACTTTGTCCAAAAATCATGAAGTTGGTCTTAAAGTGTTCAGGGCATCATTCCGAGTCGGTACATGTGCATTTTTACTAGGTCAGCCATTTTTGAAGTCAGCCATTTTGTTTTTTGTCAAAAATTAATGTTTTGTCCAAATGCCTTATGAACACCTTGCAGGAAAATTATAAAATTTGACACGCTGATACAGTTGGCTATTATTAGTACTCTGACCCAATCTAGAGTTTCTATTCATACTCTATAGTGCCACCACTAGTCCAAAGTTTCACAAACGTTAATGCGAATATCTCATGAAATGTGTGGTCTCAGGACAGAATTCTTTTTGCAACTGATTCAATGTTCAATGGCAATTTCAAAGAACACCATGACGTCATGTTCCACTTATCCAATTAGCTGCCATTTTGAATAATCAAAACTGCAACTTTTTCGAACTCCTTCTAGACCGTTCTACCAATTCTCATGAAACTCATGCAGTATCATCTACAGACCCTATTGAGCAAAAGTTATCAAAAGAAATTTATTTGGTCTTATGGTTTTAGAGAAATTAACGAATAAATAAAATATAAAACTAGCAAATGTGGCCATGTGGCTATATCTCTTAAACCATTTAGTGGATTGAGACCAAATTTGCTGTGTGTTATAAGAGTCATGTCCTGAGGTTGCCTGCTGAGTTTCAATTCAGTGCCTCCTAGTGGTCAGGAGATACAAAAATAGTCTTTTTTGGCTAATAACTTCATATCACTTTGTCCAAAATTCATAAATTTGGTCTTAAAGTGTTCAGGGCATTATAACGAGTCGGTACATGTGCATTTTTACTAGGTCAGCAATTTTTGAAGTCAGCCATTTTGTTTTTTGTCAAAAATTAACGTTTTGTCCAAATGACTTATGAACACCTTGCAGGAAAATTATAAAATTTGACACGCTGATACAGTGGGCTATTATAAGTACTATGACCCAATCTGGAGTTTCTAGGTCATACTCTATAGCGCCACCACTAGTCCAAAATTTCACAAACATTAATGCAAATAACTCATGAAATGTGTGGTCTAAGGACAAAATTATTTTTGCAACTGATTCCATGGTCAATATCAATTTTAACGAACACCATGACGTCTTGTTCCAATTATCCAATTAGCCGCCATTTTGAAAAATCAAAACTGCAACTTTTTCTAACTCCTCCTAAACTGTTCATCCAATTCCCATGAAACTCATGTAATATAATCTACAGACCCGATTGACAAAAAGTTATCACTAGAAATTTTTTTGGTCTAATGGTTTTAGAGAAATTAAAAAATAAACATTGTGAAACTAGTAAAAAGGTCAATTGGATGTCTCTCTCAAACCGTTCAGTTAAATAAGACTAAATTTGGTGAGTGTTGTAGGAGCCACGTGTTAAGGTTCCTTGTGGAGTTTGAATTCGGTGCCCCCTAGTGGCCAGGATATATGAAAAATGATTTTTTTTTAAATCCTAAAATTTAATTTCATATTTTTGAAGCATCATGCTGAGTCAGTTTCTTTGAACGTTTACTATGTTAGTTAATTAGATGTCAGCCATATAGTTTTTTTGCCCAATTTTTCTTTGCTCACATGTACTTCAGCTCTCTCGACGAAACTTAAAATACCTTTTTGTTTCTTTTCAGCCTTTGTTCATCTTTTTCCCCTTCTTCATTCTGATGGCCGCTTGGCCCCGTATCACTGTTTGCAGTTATTTATTATTATTATTATTATTATTCCGCCATTGAAGTCAATGGCAGCCCCATGAACCGATTACGGGAAAGTTATGAAATTTGGCCCAAGGATTCAAATGGTCATCATAAGAAATCTGACCAAATCTGGACCCTCTAACTCAAACTCTATAGCGCCACCACTAGTCCAAAGTTTCACATATGTAAATGCCAATAACTCAAGAATTCTATGGTGTAAAAACAAAATTCTTTTTGCCACTGATTCCATGGCTCATGCTGATTCTGATGATCTCAATGATCTCATTTTCCAATTATCCAATTAGCCGCCATTTTGAATAATAAAAATTGCAACTTTTTCGAACTCCTCCTAGACCGTTCATCCAATTCCCATGAAACTCATGCAGTATCATCTACAGACCCTACTGAGCAAAAGTTATTAAAAGAAATTTATTTCGTCTTATGGTTTTAGAGAAATTAACGAATAAATAAAATAAAAAACTAGCAAAAGTGGCCATATGGCTATATCTCTAAAACCATTCGGTGGATTGAGACCAAATTTGCTGTGTGTTATAAGAGTCATGTCCTGAGATTGCCTGTTGAGTTTCAACTCAGTGCCCCCTAGTGGTCAGGAGATACAAAAAATGTCTTTTTTGGCTAATAACTTCATATCACTTTGTCCAAAAATCATGAAGTTGGTCTTAAAGTGTTCAGGGCATCATACCGAGTCGGCACATGTGCATTTTTACTAGGTCAGCCATTTTTGAAGTCAGCCATTTTGTTTTTTGTCAAAAATTAACGTTTTGTCCAAATGCCTTATGAACACCTTGCAGGAAAATTATAAAAATTTACACGCTGATACAGTTGGCTATTATAAGTTCTCTGACCCAATCTAGAGTTTCTAGGTCATACTCTATAGCGCCACCACTAGTCCAAAGTTTCACAAACGTTAATGCGAATATCTCATGAAATGTGTGGTCTCAGGACAAAATTCTTTTTGCAACTGATTCAATGTTCAATGGCAATTTCAAAGAACACCATGACGGCATGTTCCAATTATCCAATTAGCTGCCATTTTGAATAATCAAAACTGCAACTTTTTCGAACTCCTTCTAGACCGTTCCTCCAATTCCCATGAAACTCATGCAGTATCATCTACAGACCATATAGAGCAAAAGTTATCAAAAGAAATTTATTTGGTCTAATGGTTTTAGAGAAATGAAAGAATAAATAAAATAGAAAACTTGCAAAAGTGGCCATATGGATAAATCTCTAAAACAGTTCCGTGGATTGAGACCAAATTGGCCATGTGTCATGATAGTGATATCCTGAGGTTGTATTTTGAGTTTCAACTTAGTGCCCCCTAGTGGTCAGGAGATACAAAAAGTGTATTTTTGGCTAATAACTTTAAGACCAAGTTTATGATTTTTACACAAAGTGATATAAAGTGTTCAGGTCATCATACCAAGTCGGGACATGTAAATTTTTACTAAGTCAGCCATTTTGGATGTTAGCCATTTTTTTTTGCAAAAATTTATGTTTTGTCCAAATATCTTATGAACCCCTTACAGGAAAATTATAAAATTTGGCACTCTGAAACAGTTGGCCATAATAAGTACTCTGAACCAATTTGGAGTTTTTAGGTCATACTCTATGAGATACGAAAAAAGATTTTTTTTTTCAAAATCCGAAAATTTGTTTTAATATTTTTGAAGCATCGTGCTGAGTCAGTTTCTTTGAATGTTTACTATGTTAGTCAATTAGATGTCAGCCATATACTTTTTTTGCTCACATGTAAAGCAGATCTCTCGATGAAACTTAAATACCTTTTTTGTTTCTTTTCAGCCTTTGTTCATCTTTTTCCCCTTCTTCATTCTGATGGCCGCTTGGCCCCGTATCACTGCTTGCAGTTATATTTAGGGGCCAAGCCACCGAAGGTGCGATGGCACCTATTGTATTTGTTGGCGTTCTTCTTATTATTATTATTATTATTATTATTATTATTCCGCCATTGAAGTCAATGGCAGCCCCATGAACCGATTACGGGAAAGTTATGAAATTTGGCCCAAGGATTCAAATGGTCATCATAAGAAATCTGACCAAATCTGGACCCTCTAACTCAAACTCTATAGCGCCACCACTAGTCCAAAGTTTCACATATGTAAATGCCAATAACTCAAGAATTCTATGGTGTAAAAACAAAATTCTTTTTGCCACTGATTCCATGGCTCATGATGATTCTAATGATCTCAATGATCTCATTTTCCAATTATCCAATTAGCCGCCATTTTGAATATTAAAAATTGCAACTTTTTCGAACTCCTCCTAGACCGTTCATCCAATTCCCATGAAACTCATGCAGTATCATCTACAGACCCTATTGAGCAAAAGTTATCAAAAGAAATTTATTTCGTCTTATGGTTTTAGAGAAATTAACGAATAAATAAAATATAAAACTAGCAAAAGTGGCCATATGGCTATATCTCTTAAACCATTCGGTGGATTGAGACCAAATTTGCTGTGTGTTATAAGAGTCATGTCCTGAGATTGCCTGTTGAGTTTCAACTCAGTGCCCCCTAGTGGTCAGGAGATACAAAAAATGTCTTTTTTGGCTAATAACTTCATATCACTTTGTCCAAAAATCATGAAGTTGGTCTTAAAGTGTTCAGGGCATCATACCGAGTCGGTACATGTGCATTTTTACTAGGTCAGCCATTTTTGAAGTCAGCCATTTTGTTTTTTGTCAAAAATTAACGTTTTGTCCAAATGCCTTATGAACACCTTGCAGGAAAATTATAAAATTTGACACGCTGATACAGTTGGCTATTATAAGTACTCTGACCCAATCTAGAGTTTCTAGGTCATACTCTATAGCGCCACCACTAGTCCAAAGTTTCACAAACGTTAATGCGAATATCTCATGAAATGTGTGGTCTCAGGACAAAATTCTTTTTGCAACTGATTCAATGTTCAATGGCAATTTCAAAGAACACCATGACGTCATGTTCCAATTATCCAATTAGCTGCCATTTTGAATAATCAAAACTGCAACTTTTTCGAACTCCTTCTAGACCGTTCCTCCAATTCCCATGAAACTCATGCAGTATCATCTACAGACCCTATAGAGCAAAAGTTATCAAAAGAAATTTATTTGGTCTAATGGTTTTAGAGAAATGAAAGAATAAATAAAATAGAAAACTAGCAAAAGTGGCCATATGGATAAATCTCTAAAACAGTTCCGTGGATTGAGACCAAATTGGCCATGTGTCATGATAGTGATATCCTGAGGTTGTATTTTGAGTTTCAACTTAGTGCCCCCTAGTGGTCAGGAGATACAAAAAGTGTATTTTTGGCTAATAACTTTAAGACCAAGTTTATGATTTTTAGACGAAGTGATATAAAGTGTTCAGGTCATCATACCAAGTCGGGACATGTAAATTTTTACTAAGTCAGCCATTTTGGATGTTAGCCATTTTTTTTTTGCAAAAGTTTATGTTTTGTCCAAATATCTTATGAACCCCTTACAGGAAAATTATAAAATTTGGCACTCTGATACAGTTGGCCATAATAAGTACTCTGAACCAATTTGGAGTTTTTAGGTCATACTCTATGAGATACGAAAAAAGATTTTTTTTTTCAAAATCCGAAAATTTGTTTTAATATTTTTGAAGCATCGTGCTGAGTCAGTTTCTTTGAATGTTTACTATGTTAGTCAATTAGATGTCAGCCATATACTTTTTTTTGCTCACATGTACAGCAGATCTCTCCATGAAACTTAAAATACCTTTTTTGTTTCTTTTCAGCCTTTGTTCATCTTTTTCCCCTTCTTCATTCTGATGGCCGCTTGGCCCCGTATCACTGCTTGCAGTTATATTTAGGGGCCAAGCCACCGAAGGTGCGATGGCACCTATTGTATTTGTTGGCGTTCTTATTATTAGGGGCCAAGCCACCGAAGGTGCGATGGCACCTATTGTATTTGTTGGCGTTCTTATATTTATTAGGGGCCAAGCCACCGAAGGTGCGATGGCACCTATTGTATTTGTTGGCGTTCTTATTATTATTATTATTATTATTATTATTATTCCGCCATTGAAGTCAATGGCAGCCCCATGAACCGATTACGGGAAAGTTATGAAATTTGGCCCAAGGATTCAAATGGTCATCATAAGAAATCTGACCAAATCTGAACCCTCTAACTCAAACTCTATAGCGCCACCACTAGTCCAAAGTTTCACATATGTAAATGCCAATAACTCAAGAATTCTATGGTGTAAAACCAAAATTCTTTTTGCCACTGATTCCATGGCTCATGATGATTCTAATGATCTCAATGATCTCATGTTCCCATTATCCAATTAGCCGCCATTTTGAATAATTAAAATTGCAACTTTTTCGAACTCCTCCTAGACCGTTCATCCAATTCCCATAAAACTCATGCAGTATCATCTACAGACCCTATTGAGAAAAGTTATCAAAAGAAATTTATTTCGTCTTATGGTTTTAGAGAAATTAACAAATAAATAAAATATAAAACTAGCAAAAGTGGCCATGTGGCTATATCTCTTAAACCATTTGGTGGATTGAGACCAAATTTGCTGTGTGTTATAAGAGTCAGGTCCTGAGGTTGCCTGCTGAGTTTCAACTCAGTGCCCCCTAGTGGTCAGGAGATACAAAAAAATGTCTTTTTTGGCTAATAACTTCATATCACTTTGTCCAAAATTCATAAATTTGGTCTTGAAGTTTTCAGGGCATCACAACGAGTCGGTACATGTGCATTTTTACTAGGTCAGCCATTTTTGAAGTCAGCCATATTGTTTTTTTGTCAAAAATTAACGTTTTGTCCAAATGACTTATGAACACCTTGCAGGAAAATTATAAAATTTCACACGCTGATACAGTGGGCTATTATAAGTACTATGACCCAATCTGGAGGTTCTAGGTCATACTCTATAGCGCCACCACTAGTCCAAAATTTCACAAACATTAATGCAAATAACTCATGAAATGTGTGGTCTAAGGACAAAATTATTTTTGCAACTGATTCCATGGTCAATATCAATTTTAACGAACACCATGACGCCTTGTTCCAATTATCCAATTAGCCGCCATTTTGAATAATCAAAACTGCAACTTTTTCTAACTCCTCCTAAACTGTTCATCCAATTCCCATGAAACTCATGAAATATAATCTACAGACCCGATTGAAAAAAAGTTATCACTAGAAATTTTTTTGGTCTAATGGTTTTAGAGAAATTAATAAATAAACATTGTGAAACTAGTAAAAAGGTCAATTTGATGTCTCTCTCAAACCGTTCAGTTAAATAAGACTAAATTTGGTGGGTGTTAAAAGAGCCACGTGTTAAGGTTCCTTGTGGAGTTTGAATTCGGTGCCCCCTAGTGGCCAGGAGATATGAAAATGATTTTTTTTTCTAAATCCGAAAATTTGTTTTAATATTTTTGAAGCATCGTGCTGAGTCAGTTTCTTTAAATGTTTACTATGTTAGTCAATTAGATGTCAGCCATATACTTTTTTTGCTCACATGTACAGCAGATCTCTCGATGAAACTTAAAATACCTTTTTTGTTTCTTTTCAGCCTTTGTTCATCTTTTTCCCCTTCTTCAGTCTGATGGCCGCTTGGCCCCGTATCACTGCTTGCAGTTATATTTATTATTATTATTATTATTCCGCCATTGAAGTCAAAGGCAGCCCCATGAACCGATTACGGGAAAGTTATGAAATTTGGCTTAAGGATTTAAATGGTCATCATAAGAAATCTGACCAAATCTTGACCCTCTAACTCAAACTCTATAGCGCCACCACTAGTCCAAAGTTTCACATATGTAAATGCAAATAACTCAAGAATTCTATGGTGTAAAAACAAAATTCTTTTTGCTACTGATTCCATGGCTCATGATGATTCTAATGATCTCAATGATCTCATGTTCCAATTATCCAATTAGCCGCCATTTTGAATAAATAAAATTGCAACTTTTTCGAACTCCTCCTAGACCGTTCATCCAATTCCCATGAAACTCATGCTGTATCATCTACAGACCCTATTGAGCAAAAGTTATCAAAAGAAATTTAATTGGTCTTATGGTTTTAGAGAAATTAATGAAAAAATAAAATACAAAACTAGCAAAAGTGGCCATATGGCTATATCTCGTAAACCATTCGGTGGATTGAGACCAAATTTGCTGTGTGTTATAAGAGTCATGTCCTGAGGTTGCCTGCTGAGTTTTAACTCAGTGCCCCCTAGTGGTCAGGAGATACAAAAAAATGTCTTTTTTGGCTAATAACTTCATATCACTTTGTCCAAAAATCATGAAGTTGGTCTTAAAGTGTTCAGGGCATCATTACGAGTCGGTACATGTGCATTTTTACTAGGTCAGCCATTTTTGAAGTCAGCCATTTTGTTTTTTTGTCAAAAATTAACGTTTTGTCCAAATGCCTTATGAACACCTTGCAGGAAAATTATAAAATTTGACACGCTGATACAGTTGGCTATTATAAGTACTCTGACCCAATCTGGAGTTTCTAGGTCATACTCTATAGCGCCACCACTAGTCCAAAGTTTCACAAAACGTTAATGCGAATAACTCATGAAATGTGTGGTCTCAGGACAAAATTCTTTTTGCAACTGATTCAATGGTCAATGGCAATTTCAAAGAACACCATGACGTCTTGTTCCAATCATCCAATTAGCCGCCATTTTGAATAATCAAAACTGCAACTTTTTCAAACTCCTTCTAGACCGTTCTACCAATTCTCATGAAACTCATGCAGTATCATCTACAGACCCTATTGAGCAAAAGATATCAAAAGAGATTTATTTGGTCTTATGGTTTTAGAGAAATGAAAGAATACATAAAATAGAAAACTAGCAAAAGTGGCCATATGGCTATATCTCTTAAACCATTCGGTGGATTGAGACCAAATTTGCTGTGTGTTATAAGAGTCATGTCCTGAGGTTGCCTGCTGAGTTTTAACTCAGTGCCCCCTAGTGGTCAGGAGATACAAAAAATGTCTTTTTTGGCTTCTAACTTTATATCGCTTCGTCCAAAAATAATAAACTTGGTCTTAAAGTGTTCAGGTCATCATACCGAGTTGGGACATGTAAATTTTTACTAGGTCAGACATTTTGGATGTCAGCCATTTTGTTTTTTGTCAAAAATTTATGTTTTTGTATATTTTTTTATGAACCCCTGACAGGAAAATTAAAAAATTTGGCACTCTGATACAGTTGGCCATAATAAGCACTCTGACCCAATTTGGAGTTTCTAGGTCATACTCTATAGCGCCACCACTAGTCAAAGGTTCACAAACGTTAATGCCAATAACTCATGAAATGTGTGGTCTAAGGACAAATGTCTTTTTGCAACTGATTCAATGGTCAATGGCAATTTCAAAGAACACCATGACGTCTTGTTCCAATTATCCAATTAGCCGCCATTTTAAATATTTAAAATTGCCACTTTTTCGAACTCCTCCTAAACTGTTCATCCAATTCCCATGAAACTCATGAAATATAATCTACAGACCCAATTGACAAAAGTTATCACTAGAAATTTATTTGGTCTAATGGTTTTAGAGAAATTAATGAATAAACATTGTGAAACTAGTAAAAAGGTCAATTGGATGTCTCTCTCAAACCGTTCAGTTAAATAAGACTAAATTTGGTGGGTGTTAAAAGAGCCACGTGTTAAGGTTCCTTGTGGTGTTTGAATTCGGTGCCCCCTAGTGGCCAGGAGATATGAAAAATGATTTTTTTTTTCAAAATCCTAAAATTTAATTTCATATTTTTGAAGCATCGTGTTGAGTCAGTTTCTTTTAACGTTTACTATGTTAGTTAATTAGATGTCAGCCATATAGTTTTTTTTGCCCAATTTTTCTTTGCTCACATGTACATCAGCTCTCTCGACGAAACTTAAAATACCTTTTTTGTTTCTTTTCAGCCTTTGTTCATCTTTTTCCCCTTCTTCATTCTGATGGCCGCTTGGCCCCGTATCACTGCTTGCAGTTATATTATTTATTATTATTATTATTCCGCCATTGAAGTCAATGGCAGCCCCATGAACCGATTACGGGAAAGTTATGAAATTTGGCCCAAGGATTAAAATGGTCATCATAAGAAATCTGACCAAATCTGGACCCTCTAACTCAAACTCTATAGCGCCACCACTAGTCCAAAGTTTTACATTTGTAAATGCCAATAACTCAAGAATTCTATGGTGTAAAAACAAAATTCTTTTTGCCACTGATTCCATGGCTCATGATGATTCTGATGATTTAAATGATCTCATTTTCCAATTATCCAATTAGCCGCCATTTTGAATATTAAAAATTGCAACTTTTTCGAACTCCTCCTAGACCGTTCATCCAATTCCCATGAAACTCATGCAGTATCATCTACAGACCCTATTGAGCAAAAGTTATCAAAAGAAATTTATTTCGTCTTATGGTTTTAGAGAAATTAACGAATAAATAAAATATAAAACTAGCAAAAGTGGCCATATGGCTATATCTCTTAAACCATTCGGTGGATTGAGACCAAATTTGCTGTGTGTTATGAGAGTCATGTCCTGAGATTGCCTGTTGAGTTTCAACTCAGTGCCCCCTAGTGGTCAGGAGATACAAAAAATGTCTTTTTTGGCTAATAACTTCATATCACTTTGTCCAAAAATCATGAAGTTGGTCTTAAAGTGTTCAGGGCATCATTCCGAGTCGGTACATGTGCATTTTTACTAGGTCAGCCATTTTTGAAGTCAGCCATTTTGTTTTTTGTCAAAAATTAACGTTTTGTCCAAATGCCTTATGAACACCTTGCAGGAAAATTATAAAATTTGACACGCTGATACAGTTGGCTATTATAAGTACTCTGACCCAATCTAGAGTTTCTAGGTCATACTCTATAGCGCCACCACTAGTCCAAAGTTTCACAAACGTTAATGCGAATATCTCATGAAATGTGTGGTCTCAGGACAAAATTCTTTTTGCAACTGATTCAATGTTCAATGGCAATTTCAAAGAACACCATGACGTCATGTTCCAATTATCCAATTAGCTGCCATTTTGAATAATCAAAACTGCAACTTTTTCGAACTCCTTCTAGACCGTTCCTCCAATTCCCATGAAACTCATGCAGTATCATCTACAGACCCTATAGAGCAAAAGTTATCAAAAGAAATTTATTTGGTCTAATGGTTTTAGAGAAATGAAAGAATAAATAAAATAGAAAACTAGCAAAAGTGGCCATATGGATAAATCTCTAAAACAGTTCCGTGGATTGAGACCAAATTGGCCATGTGTCATGATAGTGATATCCTGAGGTTGTATTTTGAGTTTCAACTTAGTGCCCCCTAGTGGTCAGGAGATACAAAAAGTGTATTTTTTGCTAATAACTTTAAGACCAAGTTTATGATTTTTAGACGAAGTGATATAAAGTGTTCAGGTCATCATACCAAGTCAGGACATGTAAATTTTTACTAAGTCAGCCATTTTGGATGTTAGCCATTTTTTTTTTTTTGCAAAAGTTTATGTTTTGTCCAAATATCTTATGAACCCCTTACAGGAAAATTATAAAATTTGGCACTCTGATACAGTTGGCCATAATAAGTACTCTGAACCAATTTGGAGTTTTTAGGTCATACTCTATGAGATACGAAAAAAGATTTTTTTTTTTTCAAAATCCGAAAATTTGTTTTAATATTTTTAAAGCATCGTGCTGAGTCAGTTTCTTTGAATGTTTACTATGTTAGTCAATTAGATGTCAGCCATATACTTTTTTTGCTCACATGTACAGCAGATCTCTCCATGAAACTTAAAATACCTTTTTTGTTTCTTTTTAGCCTTTGTTCATCTTTTTCCCCTTCTTCATTCTGATGGCCGCTTGGCCCCGTATCACTGCTTGCAGTTATATTTATTATTATTATTATTATTATTAATCCGCCATTGAAGTCAATGGCAGCCCCATGAACCGATTACGGGAAAGTTATGAAATTTGGCCCAAGGATTCAAATGGTCATCATAAGAAATCTGACCAAATCTGGACCCTCTAACTCAAACTCTATAGCGCCACCACTAGTCCAAAGTTTCACATATGTAAATGCCAATAACTCAAGGATTCTATGGTGTAAAAACAAAATTCTTTTTGCCACTGATTCCATGGCTCATGATGATTCTGATGATTTAAATGATCTCATGTTCCAATTATCCAATTAGCTGCCATTTTGAATAATTAAAATTGCAACTTTTTCAAACTCCTCCTAGACCGTTCATCCAATTCCCATGAAACTCTTGCAGTATCATCGACAGACCCTATTGAGCAAAAGTTATCAAAAGAAATTTATTTGGTCTTATGGTTTTAGAGAAATTAACGAATAAATAAAATATAAAACTAGCAAAAGTGGCCATGTGGCTATATCTCTTAAACCATTTGGTGGATTGAGACCAAATTTGCTGTGTGTTATAAGAGTCATGTCCTGAGGTTGCCTGCTGAGTTTCAACTCAGTGCCCCCTAGTGGTCAGGAGATACAAAAAATGTATTTTTTGGCTAATAACTTCATATCACTTTGTCCAAAATTCATAAATTTGGTCTTGAAGTGTTCAGGGCATCATAACAAGTTGGTGCATGTGCATTTTTACTAGGTCAGCAATTTTTGAAGTCAGCCATTTTGTTTTTTGTCAAAAATTTACGTTTTTTCCAAATGACTTATGAACACCTTGCAGGAAAATTATAAAATTTGACACGCTGATACAGTGGGCTATTATAAGTACTATGACCCAATCTGGAGTTTCTAGGTCATAGTCTATAGCGCCACCACTAGTCCAAAAATTCACAAAAATTAATGCAAATAACTCATGAAATGTGTGGTCTAAGGACAAAATTCTTTTTGCAACTGATTCCATGGTCAATATCAATTTTAACGAACACCATGACGTCTTGTTCCAATTATCCAATTAGCCGCCATTTTGAAAAATCAAAACTGCATCTTTTTCTAACTCCTCCTCAACTGTTCATCCAATTCCCATGAAACTCATGAAATATAATCTACAGACCCGATTGACAAAAAGTTATCACTAGAAATTTTTTTGGTCTAATGGTTTTAGAGAAATTAATAAATAAACATTGTGAAACTAGTAAAAAGGTCAATTTGATGTCTCTCTCAAACCGTTCAGTTAAATAAGACTAAATTTGGTGGGTGTTGTAAGAGCCACGTGTTAAGGTTCCTTGTGGAGTTTGAATTCGGTGCCCCCTAGTGGCCAGGAGATATGAAAATGATTTTTTTTTCAAAATCCTAAAATTTAATTTCATATTTTTGAAGCATCATGCTGAGTCAGTTTCTTTGAACGTTTACTATGTTAGTTAATTAGATGTCAGCCATATAGTTTTTTTTTGCCCAATTTTTCTTTGCTCACATGTACATCAGCTCTCTCAACAAAACTTAAAATAACTTTTTTGTTTCTTTTCAGCCTTTGTTCATCTTTTTCCCCTTCTTCATTCTGATGGCCGCTTGGCCCCGTATCACTGCTTGCAGTTATTAGGGGCCAAGCCACCGAAGGTGCGATGGCACCTATTGTATTTGTTGGCGTTCTTATTATTAGGGGCCAAGCCACCGAAGGTGCGATGGCACCTATTGTATCTGTTGGCGTTCTTATTATTATTATTATTCCGCCATTGAAGTCAATGGCAGCCCTATGAACCGATTGCGGGAAAGTTATGAAATTTGGCCCAAGGATTCAAATGGTCATCATAAGAAATCTGACCAAATCTGGACCCTCTAACTCAAACTCTATAGCGCCACCACTAGTCCAAAGTTTCACATATGTAAATGCCAATAACTCAAGAATTCTATGGTGTAAAAACAAAATTCTTTTTGCCCCTGATTCCATGGCTCATGATGATTCTATTGATCTCAATGATCTCATTTTCCAATTATCCAATTAGCCGCCATTTTGAATAATTAAAATGGCAACTTTTTCAAACTCCTCCTAGACCGTTCATCCAATTCACATGAAACTCATGCAGTATCATCAACAGACCCTATTGAGCAAAAGTTATCAAAAGAAAGTTATTTGGTCTTATGGTTTTAGAGAAATTAACGAATAAATAAAATATAAAACTAGCAAAAATGGCCATATGGCAATATCTCTTAAACGATTCGGTGAATTGAGACCAAATTTGCTGTGTGATATAAGAGTCTTGTCCTGAGGATGCCTGCTGAGTTTCAACTCAGTGCCCCCTAGTGGTCAGGAGATACAAAAAATGTCTTTTTTGGCTAATAACTTCATATCACTTTGTCCAAAATTCATAAATTTGGTCTTGAAGTTTTCAGGGCATCATAACGAGTCGGTACATGTGCATTTTTACTAGGTCAGCCATTTTTTAAGGTCAGCCATATTGTTTTATGTCAAAAATTAACGTTTTGTCCAAATGCCTTATGAACACCTTGCAGGAAAATTATAAAATTTGACACGCTGATACAGTGGGCTATTATAAGTACTATGACCCAATCTGGAGTTTCTAGGTCATACTCTATAGCGCCACCACTAGTCCAAAATTTCACAAACATTAATGCAAATAACTCATGAAATGTGTGGTCTTAGGACAAAATTCTTTTTGCAACTGATTCCATGGTCAATATCAATTTTAACGAACACCATGACGTCTTGTTCAAATTATCCAATTAGCCGCCATTTTGAAGAATCAAAACTGCAACTTTTTCTAACTCCTCCTAAACTGTTCATCCAATTCCCATGAAACTCATGAAACATAATCTACAGACCCGATTGACAAAAAGTTATCACTAGAAATTTTTTTGGTCCAATGGTTTTAGAGAAATTAATGAATAAACATTGTGAAACTAGTAAAAAGGTCAATTGGATGTCTCTCTCAAACCGTTCAGTTAAATAAGACTAAATTTGGTGGGTGTTGCAAGAGCCACGTGTTTTGGTTCCTTGTGGAGTTTGAATTCGGTGCCCCCTAGTGGCCAGGGGATATGAAAAATCCTAAAATTTAATTTCATATTTTTGAAGCATCATGCTGAGTCAGTTTCTTTGAACGTTTACTATGTTAGTCAGTTAGATGTCAGCCATATAGTTATTTTTTTTCGTCCAATTTTTTTTTGCTCACACGTACAGCAGCTCTCTCGACGAAACTTAAAATACCTTTTTTCTTTCTTTTCAGCCTTTGTTCATCTTTTTCCCCTTCTTCATTCTGATGGCCGCTTGGCCCCGTATCACTGCTTGCAGTTATATTTATTATTATTATTATTCCGCCATTGAAGTCAATGGCAGCCCCATGAACCGATTACGGGAAAGTTATGAAATTTGGCCCAAGGATTTAAATGGTCATCATAAGAAATCTGACCAAATCTGGACCCTCTAACTCAAACTCTATAGCGCCACCACTAGTCCAAATTTTCACATATGTAAATGCCAATAACTCAAGAATTCTATGGTGTAAAAACAAAATTCTTTTTGCCCCTGATTCCATGGCTCATGATGATTCTAATGATCTCAATGATCTCATTTTCCAATTATCCAATTAGCCGCCATTTTGAATATTCAAAATTGCAACTTTTTCGAACTCCTCCTAAACCTTTCATCCAATTCCCATGAAACTCATGCAGTATCATCTACAGACCCTCTTGTGCAAAAGTTATCAAAAGAAATTTATTTAATCTTATG
>SRMA01026920.1:70194-106934 GCA_007224835.1 Danionella cerebrum
GTCGAACTGAGAACGGTTATCTTTGTTTGTTTGTTTTTTGACTGCTAACCCATTGGTTTCTGACAAAATGAAAAGAAATCGTTGCACAGCAATCGGTGAGAACTGTCAAGCAAGCACTGTCATCCATCTGCCCGTCAAGAAACCACAACCTTAACCACATACAATTTTAAGGCTGCAAATTAAAAAATTTCAACCCCCTCAGAGCATCCATGAAGGTCAAATCTAGAGCTCTAAATCAACAAAACTAGTGGAGCCAGGGGTTGAAATATGAAGCGGTTTTTTTAGCTCCAAAGTTGGGCAATTTTACGTTGGAGTGAATGAGAACCTGCTCACTTCTGGAGCCAGTCTCTAGCGGCAGGTAGAGGAATTGCAGTTAAGTCACTTCCTTTTAGGCTTCAAGCGGGAAAGCAGGTTTCCCCTCGATGGTTATATACTATTACCAACCACTCAAACCCTTTTGTGTCAGTTTTTGTGCATGTTATTAGGTTTTTCAACTTTTGATCAGGGTTGTAAGGAAAATTTTTGACAACAACTGGCCTCACCCAACCGCTATTAGTGGAAAAATGCTTTTACATATTCCTATTTTCTTACAAATGGCAAAGCAATCAGAAAATTTGCCTGGGTATATGTTGATACTTATGAGTGTAACTATAGTGATAACAAATATAAGCCAACGGAGTTGTTTATTTTAGCTAAAGTGAAAGATGCATAGCCACCCTGTTTTCAAAAGCGTTATTTTTTTATTTAAACTTTGTCAGTCCACACACAGTTTAGCAATTTAACAGTATTTTTAAAAAAATAATAGGTTTTGTTTTTTTAGCAGACAATCCAGTATCGCATGGTATTAACATGTCAAGAGGCGTTTGTCTTTCTGGGTCCTAAACTCCACCAGGTTATGATTCAGACTTTGTCTTTTATTAAGGAAGTGCCAGAAGAGGGCGCACTAGGCTAAGGTTAACGATAACTTTTCTAGTTTTAGGAGAAATCTTTACATTTTATTTGGTATGGATAAAAATAACATTGTATTGACTTTAGATAAAACATTTAATATTTTAAGAATAGGAAAAAATAGGAAGAATAGGAAAGAAAAAAAAATGCAATTATCAAATGTTACATGACAACATTCAATTATACAGCAGTATAAAAACCTAAGCTTTTTAATGAGTAAACTACAAAAAATAAAGTAGAACATTAAGGATAAAGGTATGTAGTATGCAACAGCAGCAGTGGCAGCTACCAGCAGTCGTGCATTTCTTTCAGGAAATGCAAATGTTGTCTGGCTTTTATTACAAAAAATTTTTTGATTATGAACAAACAGTAGATGCAAAGACAGTTTCTAACATATTTATTTTAAATGTTAAATAGTTGCAAACGTTTCAATGCATACATAGCATAGACATTCCCTAATAGTTCTCATGCATTCATAAACATATCACTTGTATTATATAAATAATACAGCATTCAATTTATTGGCACACTTTGCTTTTTTGTTTAGTCTTATAGAGAATAAAATCATTGAACAGAATCCACAAGATTTAAAATGACTTCCTATCCTACAAACTACAGGTGAATCTGACATGTTTTTAACGATAAAAAAGGGAGATTTGCAGATATGTTCAGAGATGCTGAATCCTGTGAATCACCACGAAGAAATCCAGTCAAGCAGCAAGAGGCTCAGGAAGCATGTGGTTACACCAGCAAATGTCAGCTGAGGCACTGCAGACGCCGATGAAGATGCATCTGAAGAAAACGTCAATCATATTATCACTTGCACAACTATATAAATATTTTTTTCAGAATCAAAAAAGGATTTTTGTGGTGAATTCTTACATTGTGTTCGCACGAGGTCACCTGAAAAAGAAACGTGAGAGTATTTATGAAATATTTTTTTGTTATCTGAGAGTATTTATCGTATTATTTGTATTCCATATTGTACCAAATCTACTGCTATTGATCATCAATTTCACACATAGATTGAAATTTAGTCATCAATTTAAACAGAAACAGCAGTGTAGGAGGCATAAATCTGGGTGTGGGACAGCCAATATTCCGAGAACAAAGTGTGACATGGGTAAAAGCCAGTCATGAACTGAAACAGAAACAGCTGTGGAGGAGGTTTTAAACGGAACAGCCAGGCACTTTTACTAAGGTTAAGGTTGAAAAAGACATGTCAGCAACAAGACACAAGGTAGTTAGTTACACGGCATCAACATGGTCTCTCCAAACAAAGCAGACGGGGGTTTTAAGAGGTGCTTTTCAAGATCTTTTGAAGAAGGACAAAGAAATGTGCGATGCTGAGGGTTGTATAGGACGGCACAGCATTAGATGACTTCCTTCAGAAGCTGTGTATCTAGAAGAATTGTTGCAAAGGGTGAACACAGCATTCATCCATTTTCTAACCCGCTTATTCCCAGGGGGTTTGCTGGAGCACACCCTGGACAGGTCGCCAGTCCATCGCAGTGATTTAGATTTTTTGTTTATTGCGCATTTATTAATGGAAATAAATGAGTAACACTTCCATTTTTGGAAGCATTCTTGCTTGCAGCATTTTTCACACCTGCTTAGGACGGTAGAGTACTGTGCGTCATACAAGCTGCATCGGAATTACTATTTTACAAAGTATTCTTCGTACTTTTGTCATCTCTGATTAGGATGGGTCCTGATGAAACCATGGCAACTTCCTCAGGATTGTAGTCCACAGATCGAACGTTTCTCTTCTTGACGCATTTCTAAGCACACAAGAAGAAAAAAACGATTATTGAAATAAAATACGGCATCAAGCGAAAGCATTTAACGAAGACATCAGCCGTCTCTACCGGAATCAGAGAGGAGCAGGTGCTGTTCTCACAGAGTCGAGTGGCACAATGCAGGTAGAAGGTGGAGATGGTCAGGTTCTTGTGCTCCACAAAGCGAAAAGCCTCAAAGCTGAAGTGGGCTTCCTGGGCGATCCCGTTCCAGTCGATTTTAGTCTGAGGATCACGAGGACACCTGTAAACGAGAAAACAATCAGTGTCACCTCCAAGAGTCTTTTTAATTTCATCCTTTCAGTCGCTGACTCACCCAACAAACAGATCATAGTAGGTGCTGTTGGTTGGATACGGGCTCGTTGTGGCATAGCAACGGTCCAGTAACACATTGAACCTGATGATACACAAGAGAGTGATAATTATCGTAATCATGTAATCGCTGTTGCACTTAAAAAGTCTTTGACCTGGTGACATCTAACACATTGCATCTGCGAGTGAACACTGCAAGAAAAACAGTTCAAGGACACTTTTTAAATAGCCCCACCAGTAAGAAAGGTGTGTAGACCTGCTTTATTCTTTTTTTTTTTACCCTTTTCTGTCCTGCTCAAAATCAATCACGTGGGAGAGTAAATGTTTTGCTGAGTTGGACAGTTTTACTTTCTCCAGGGGAGTAAAACACCTGGTGTGGTGTTTTCTTCTCTGGATTGGAGCATTGAATGTATGTAAATATTTATTAGTTGTGGTTCCCGCGAGTCAGTTTATATCAGTTGTGTCAGGACAAGACGGTGTTGGACTGAAAGGGGGAGTGGATAAAGGGTTGGGGAAGGATGAGGGGGGAAGGTTCACGAGTGGAAAAGAAAGAAAGGAAGAGGAAAAGAGAAAAGAAGAAAGAAAAAAAAGAAAAAACCTGCTTTATTCTAAGTTAGTGATTTTTAATATAGTATTAAGGTTAAAAAAAGCAATAAAAGTCGAAATTTTGACTTTTGATCTCAAATGTTTGACTTTTGTGGTTTAAAGTTTCGTCTTTTATGCCATTTTGTTTTCTTTTTACCTGCTGGAAATTACACTTTGTTTGACAATACATGCCTTCACCTAACCAATAAGTAAGAGTGGAGAAAGATAAAAAAATGGCCAAGAAAGTGTAAACTTATGAGCACAACTGTAAACAGACGGCTAACTTTAATGTTGGCTTGAAAAAGTCCCTTACCCATTTAGAAATATTTTAAAAGCAAAATGATATAGTTGCCAAGGTAGAATTTGTGGTTGCTATGGAGGAGTCAGTGACATTATTAAAAGTCCCCCAGTAATGCAAACCACCCCCATGCCTCTATAGGTTTCCTTAGCTGAGATAGTGATATGGCGGTCAGTCAGTGACAATATAATGTTCCCTGTAAGATACATAAACCAACCCACATCTGTACCATTTACCAAACCTGACATACTGAGATACATTTTGGTTGCTAGGGTAATCAGTGCTAGGCATGTCATAAAATAATTTTAAATTTGGTGCTATGATTAGCAGAAAAAGTCTCAATTTCTCAAATGTTTCATCTTGACATTTTCATTGCCATTTCCTGTTATTTTTATTGGCCATTATAACTCAAACGGTTTCATGAGGCGCTCAGTTTGAGTTTTGCTTGTTTTGCAACATTCTCAATGATTTCCCAAAAATCTTTAAGTGGTACCATTTTGAAAAGATATAGCAACCCAGACCAGTTTGGATTGGTGGCTGTAGCTCGAGTGGTCTGATGATGAGTTTACCAAAGACGAGGAGGAGCTAAGGCTCGATGGATATGTATTGTGCATATGTATATCTAGTTTGAGCAATAACTACCCAGTTAAATCACCAATGTGTAAAATCAGTGAAAGATTATGGGTGTAAAATTACCTTGCTTTACATTAACACCTGAAAGTGCCTGAACCTGAATTATGACTCCGCCCACAACAACGTCTGCCTTGAGATGGAGTGTAAAGTTCCCAATGTTTAAAACCCAGAACTAAAGAAAAGAAGCTGAAGAAGACATCCTTGAGGGAAAAACCCTTAATATTTTATTTTATACTTAATTCCTTGAGTATTATTTTGTAAAAGCGTTTTATTTGACTTTCGCTTTGGGCAAAAAAAACATCTCCTCCCAGAATGTTCGAGTAAAAACCAGGAAACTTTTCCAAACAGTTCTGATTCTGGTGGCTCTATCTTTTCAGAATGATGCCACTAAAGGATTTCTGGCAAATTGCGGAGAATTCTGGGAAATTGTCCATTGACTTAACATGGGGTGGAACTGTCACTCAAACTGAGAACCTCCTATAAGCTTCAAACAGACCAAACTTGTGGAGGTTACCAGTCTTTTCAAGAACATACCAATCACTGTGCAAAAAGTATTTGAACCCCAGGCTCTAAAAGGGATTAAAATTTACCGTTGACTTATGAAGGCCATTCAACATATAGGAAAAGACAAAGGAAATATCTTCAAGAGGAAACACAGTACAGAAACAGGGGCATGTTTAGGTTAATCATAAAAACAAACTATTATATGTATTACATTACTGACAGCTCCCTAGCAACCAAACCGTTTACCTTAGCAACCAAAATTTCTAGACTATCTCAGGTTTGGTAAATGATAAAGACCTGGGGGTTGGTTTATAAAGCTCATTAGGAACATTATATTATATATAACACCTTCATAGCAACCTGACAAATAATCAATTTACAACCATTTTGGAATATCCCTATTATTTCATTTGTTTTGATTAAAATTTATTAAACCAGGTCCCATCTCATTTAAAAGGGTGACCCGGTGAAGTGGTTAGCAGCACACATTAACGAAGTAATCAAGATAAAGGTCAATTATGAAAATAAAGTGTAAAAGATAAAGATAATAGAAAAACATCATAAAAACCCAGGCACTGCTGAATAAAGAATGAAACATTTTTGAAAAATATTCAGGAGGGCATCCCAGGATGAAGATTCAGAGAAGCTAAAAGCCAGTTTTCCCAGTTCAGTCCCAACTTGAGGAAGATACCAACAGGTGGTAGATAGTAGCCATAGTGGTTCATAGTTCTCTGAAGAACTATCTCAGCTAAGGAAAATCACTCAGGCATGGGGTTGGTTTATATTACCCATATTGGCATGAAGAACTTTGTATGATGTCAATGACTCCTCCATAGCAACGAAAACTTCTACCTTGGCAACCAGTGCCTATTAAAATACTTTTAAATGCCATTTTTACAAGTTAACATGAAAATTTGTGCCCATTTCATCGTTTCCAGTCACTGCATATGAAAGCTTTAATTCATAATTTTAAAGACTGAGATACAATGAATAATAACCCAGTTTTAATACTTATACGTAATACTTATAACTTACTCAACCTAATTAAGCTAACCCGAGAATAAATATGTTTAATGTAAGCGATGAAAGAACACACCGCCAAAAAAACCACGGGAAGGTTGCTTTCTTACTTGTTTGTGAGATTTGTGGCTTTCACCATCACATAAATACGAGTTTTCAACTGGAGACCGGTTGAGGGTATCTGGAGTTTGGTTGTGTAGTTGACACTCTAAAAAGAAAAAGAGCCAGATTTTAGGGAAATGTGCATTAAATGAAAAAGTAATGTTCAATGTTTGATTTCTTACAGTGAATAGAGACATGCTCAGGGTGCTGATGAAGGTGCCGTTGTTGTCTTTGAACGCCAGACTCACTCCTGAGCTGTTGACATGAAAAAACACTTAAGTGACCACACAAAAAACCATGAAAAAGATGCTTCTGCTGATGGACTCACACGCTGAGCTCAGTGTTGTTGATTAAATATTGCAGTGGGTAAAGGCAGGAGAACCGGTACATCAGCTGCTGTCTGTAAGTAATGGCGCTGATGCTGGGATCCCAGGCATTGATGGTTCCTGAAATATTAACCACTTGGACTTGGGAGTAATCAGCAAAGACTCCGCTGCCGACTTGATTGGTGATCTGAGGAACAAGGAGTTGTCAGAATTAATGTGATGTTGACACTTTATGGTGACTAATAAAAAGCTCTTACATTTAAGTTGTTTCCACAGAGTGCGAGACCGTCCTGAGAGATGGAGAAGTTGAAGAGCAGGACAGGAGGATTGACGGTCCAGTCGGCTACTCCGCTGCACCCTGGAGTGTTAAACTTGGAATTGAGAGCCATAAGAGATTCATTATATCCCCCATAGTACATCGGGCACAGAAGAACCTTTAAAAATATTTGATCGGTCCCGCACATCACTGTCATGTCAGAGTTATCTGAAAAATAGAGAAACAATCGGTGAGTTCGTACTGTATTTTGATATGCGCAGACACCTAAAGAGTCCTAAATTAAATGCTTGAGGAGAGGAAACATTTACAGAGAATTTAAAGTCAATCTGTCCCCTTATTTTAATCCAAGTTTTAATAATAAAATGTGCAGTATTTGCTACAGAAATGAGCATAAACGTGAAATAAAATTAGAAAACAACATAACAATCAAAATTTTTCATGTATGATAATTATAATGCTGAGTACTATCCTGGTTTAGATAATTTAGAGCTGCAAAACAAGCCTCATTAACTTAATTTTGAAAATGTGTGTAACAAAATGCAGATGTTTATCCTTTAGATTAGATTTTGTGAAACAAAATGCAGACAGTTATCTTTTAGAGTAGATTTTGTGTAACAAAATGCAGATGTTTATCCTTTAGATTAGATTTTGTGAAACAAAATGCAGACAGTTATCTTTTAGAGTAGAATTTGTGTAACAAAATGCAGCATTTAGCTTTTAGAGTAGATTTTGTGTAACAAAATGCAGACGTTTAGCCTTTAGAATAGATTTTGTGTAACAAACTGAAGATGTTTATCTTTTAGAATAGATTTTGTGTAACAAAATGCAGACGTTTAGCTTTTAGAGTAGATTTTGTGTAACAAAATGCAGACGTTTATCTTTTAGAATAGATTTTGTGTAACAAAATGCAGACGTTTATCTTTTAGAGTAGATTTTGTGTAACAAAATGCAGACGTTTAGCTTTTAGAGTAGATTTTGTGTAACAAAATGCAGACTTTTAGCTTTTAGAGTACATTTTGCACAAATCCTACAGAGAACATCCAAACGTCACGAAGATGCACTGACCTGCTAATTTGTATGACGTATTAGTCAAGCATGATTGGAGACCCTGTCCTTCACAGTGTAGAAGCAGACCAGCGAGACACAAAAACTGAATCAGTCCGATCATCCTGAGAAAACCTTAAGAACAGAAATCAACCAGTGATTTCGAATGATTAATTAGGACTAAAAAAACAAAGCAGATAAGTTCTTGAAATAACAGATACCTTTTTGTTACTTAAACTGTTGTGAAGAAGACCAGCAGGTGTCCAGGAGTTTCTTCTTGCCGACTGTACAGATGATTTGAGTATTTATACAGTGGTGAGGGGTGTGAGACTTTCAGCCCACAAAGAGAAGAGCAACTCGAGCCTCTTGAGTGATCGCTCTACTGATAACCATTCACAGTCCTGTATCCACAAAGTATGTTGTCTTCAAGATTTATGGTTGAATGGAAGGAATATTCCTAGAACAATGTGTGAAACTGGCACATGGGCATTAAAGTGTGTCAAATCCCAGAAATTGTTTACAATCTCAACCACGAGTGAGAGGTTACTTACCCAGTACATGAAAAGTTAAATGAACTCTACTCATTTGATCCCACTCTAAATAGAGGTACAAAGTCTCTGAGAAGAAAATATTTAGTAAAGATATAGTTTCGGTCACTTTCATCCAAGTCGGGAAATGAAATTAATATTCTAATACCTCAATACTTAATCTTGGCTACAATACTGTGCAAAACATTAGGCAGGTGTGGGAAAGCATGTAGACAAAGAATGCTTTCATAAATAGAAATGTTTTGTAGATTTACAAAGTGAGCGAACACAAGAACAATTTAAATCACATCAATATTTGGGGATACTATATAACTCTGTGCTAATTGTATTTGGTTTGGCCGACCAGTTATACCAAACAGGGCCTAATGATCTTCAATGTCACACATAGTCGTGACCTGAAAATTAAACTTAAAACAGGACGAGAAAGAGCCAAATTCTGCAACCAAGGTGACGCAGCAACAATACACAAGGTAGTTATACTAGATCAACCAGGTTTCTCCCACACAAAGCAAACTGGGGTTTCATAAAGAAGAACACTTCAAGGACACATCTAGACTAATTAGCCTACAAAGGTGGTCCCCAAACTTTTCCCAGCCACGTAGCCCCTGCCTGGTGACTATAAAGAGATGATACGGCGTGCATAAAATACACCAAAAATAAATTCTGAACAGTTGCCTTTTTTCACCAACAATTTTTATTCAAAAATAACAGTTTTGTCGAGCCTATTGCCACGTCGACTTTTTGCCTACATTAATGATCATCACTAATACTATGGATGTTCTTGGGCAGAGGCAGGCACCTCTTCAATATTTGACTACAGTCCTATCCACAGGTACCCAGTTATTTTTGAAAATGGTGGCGATGGTGAATCGTTTTTGATCTGATCCACACTCTGGGTCCATGTGGACAGAATAACCTTAGAAATATGTGTCGAGGGGTGGAGTTTGCCGTTTTCGTCACGCTATGTTGACAACAGCCAGAGTAATGGCGACTGAAGTGAGGACTATCTGGCTTTTTATTCTGCTATTGTGGCTTACAGCATTTACAGGATTACATGTGCATGGTTCCCATGTGATAACCTAACAGAGGCACCTGTGTTTTTGCACGCACAGTGTTAAATAATCATTTCTAAAATGCCTTGCATCAACTACCACCTTTTGGTTTGGTAGAGTGATTACAGCGTTTAAGGGGGGTTTGAGTGTCCGTGGGGGGTGTGTGTGTGTTTTTTTTTTAAACGGACACCTGTGGACTTGGTTTGTTTTGTAGACAGAGTAAGAAAAAAAACGGGTAAGTGTGGACATGGCCTAAATGTGGGAAAGGATGAGAATTATATTTTATCACACAAGTCTTGGAGGGTATTTTAGTTTGTTAAAGCATAAAATGCACTTTCACATAAGTCTGTGCTGGCACAGGGCATCTGACTTTTATTCAGGAGGCTCTGTGTAGAGTTCTATCGAGAAATTCTCCAGTGTTTTCAACTTACATATTTGTCGGTGGCGATCTCGATTAGCCTTTTCTGATCAGACAAGCTGGTATTTACACGTCAAACTTCAAAATTCATGATTCTTGAACTAACAAAAAACATTTTCAAAGGTGTGATTATTCCCATCTCCTCTTACATATCCCCAGTTCGTCTATTTCACACAATATATTTTCTTTTTTACTTTCTATTCTGGTGATGTAGCCTTCAATTAAACAGCCCATGGGATTCAACATTTATTAGTTTCAGATTTGTTATCAAAGCTTTGGTTGTTTACCTCCACTTTAGATTTCCTCCCACTGGAGCCTCTCTTTTATTCTTAAAAATGGTGGCCGTGTGAAATAGACAAATTGCCTTTTGTGTACCCGCAAGAGTACGTGTACCCCAGTTTGGAAACCAACACCCTACAAAATCGTAAAATATCCAGCAGTGCCATCAGCTTAGAAACTGGCAGAAACCAGAGGGACCCAGGTCCACCACTCTACTCTCTAGTATTCATGAAAGAATTGCAACAAAAATGCCATACCTACATAGGTGTTCTGTACTGGTGAACCAAAATGTAAAAATCCGGCTGTAGTAGAAGGGAGTTTATGGAATGGGTGGAGATTGGTACTATAATGAGTGCTTGAAGGCAACAGTGAAGCATAGTGGAGGTTTCTTGAACATTTGGTGGCTGCGTTTCAGGCAGATACTTATCTATCATTGAGTACCATCTAGGAAGTTTTAGATTGGCCCCAATTTTTGCAAACAAACATGTAGCCCAATTTGTTAAGAACATAAAAGAAGAACAAGACATACTGGAAGTGAAAGAGAAGCGATCTCTACATCATCTGGTGTATACTGAATTAAAAGAAGAGCGAGAAGGGTACAACCACCGAAGATCTGGGTTTAGTTTTCCAAAATGTTTGGAACCACCCCCCAGTCACAAAAAAATATTGTTTATTGTAGTCTTCTTTAAGAAGATAGACATTGGTACATGAGGTGAGTAAATGAGGTGAGAAAATCATTTGGGAGAATTGTGAGGACTGTAAGAAATGTGTATTATTCAGCTCACATGGGATTGTGCTGTCAACAGTGGAACTATAGATATGATGGGTGTAATCACTTTGTCGCCATGGTTTTTAAAAAGGTTTGGCCTTTTGAAAGGTGATTTGAGGATTACGTTTCATAATAAGAACACAGATAATAGAACTTCCATCATTGTTATATACTTTAACAAAAATGTACCCAGTGTTCCCATCAGAGGACAGAGAGTAACTTACAGGATGTAAACAGAAATAGTTCTCAAGTATGCGAAATAATGCTTTGCTGAAGGACTTACTAGAATAAATATGATTAACAACGAGGAAACACAAGTCAAAAAACGAATGACAATAAGTTAACTGCTATAGTTTCCGGGGTTTTTTTATTCTATGAAATGGACAATTCGGTAGGTAAAAGTATTTAACTGAAACTCTTTAACCTACATTTTAACTACATACAATTCAAACAATTGTTTTTTTATGACAAATGATAAAAGCTTCCTTTTCTCCCCTTTAACTCGACCCAGAACAGGAACAAAAGCTGCTGTGAATAAAACTAAACAATAAGATTCATTTCTGTTTTCTGACTGAACTCTTTCTGAGGTAAATATCACATCCCAGAGGATCTGAAATGATCAACCGCGTGCTTTGTCTATAGTTCGGGTGTGTCTATGTCCATTCCTGCTGTTCTCAGCTCATCCCACCCTCCAAACAATACCTGCATCTCTTTTATTAGTCTTTCAGTTTGTGCTGTCGCCTTTTCAGTTCACAATAAGCTGGATGTGAGAGAGTTTTCTGTAACGAGCGACAGTTTTTTTTGCGATTGATATTATTTAAAAGTATGTACAGCGACATCTAGCGCCCATATGTAGATAATTATGGAATTCATTTTGTGTCAGAATATGCTCGCAAATAAATTGACTACAAAGAAAAAAATAGCCTGAAAACAAAAGTAATCAAATAATTACCATAAAATGGACTTTGACTTTAAATACACTCCATTTTTTGTTTGTTCAGTTTTAAGCTTCTGTTTTGCCTCTTTTTAAATAAGCATCAAAACTACAAAAACAAGCAAAAGGAAGCTGCTCTAAATAGCTGTTTAGAACCTTTAACACTTATCAGAATTGAATAAATTATTGGTTTTAAGTAAGAGTTCATTGAAAACAATAAAAAGCCTTCTACATAGAGCATGCGGTTACAAATTATTGAACAAAATTTACATTTGTCCTAAACTTAATGACCAAATGTAACATGCACACAACAGCAGAGCAATTAAATCTAACACGGTCGCAAAATCCTTTAGAACACCAAAAAACTGAAAATGTGATTGTAAACAAAAGAGAGTGTAATTTTTATCAGTCATTTATTAGTGTTCTGTGCTTTTGAATAAATGCTAGATGACAAGTTCTAAAAATGAAGGGGCCAGGAAAGACTTTCTGACTGGATCCAGGATGAGAAGCCTCAGCGGGACATGGGGCCTCTCGGTCCATGCATCCGGTAAGCACACATATAGAAGATCCCTGCAGAGAAACACAGCCGAGAGAATAAAGGCCCTTTCTAAGTTAACTCCTCACTGTGATCTGTTATAACGTGAAATGTAAGTGCTAAGAATTACGACTTGCCTTTCTCTCACAACTTATCCCTCCCTCTTCTAAAAAAATGTATAAAAACCAGCTGGAAACCCTGATCGTCAGACGACAAAGTAATTTTCAAGGTTGTAGAAGCTGCAGCCCCGGAGGACTACCACCTGTATAGAATTAATTTTGTGCCAAAAAACAACCAAAACTTCTACAAAATCATGATAAATATTTAAAAATGTACATAACTCAAAGGGAAAAAATAACATAGTAAAAAATACACTGAACAAAACGAACATTGTCTCCAAATAAACTCACTTTTTGTTGCTTTGAATGCAGTGTTTTCGTTTTGCGCTTAAAGATTTCATTTACAAACAGGTGAGTTCAACAGCAGGTTGTTCTTATTTGCTAGTGAAATTCATCCCATTATTTACTTGTGAGTTAGGTGATGATTTTTAAACCTTTTCTGACATACAATATGTATTTTGTCTTTAATGACAGCATCAATTATAGCGCTCAGTCTTTTTCTCAAGTCACTCCTGTATGGAATTAGAGATGTATCAAATTTTTGACAAAACTTTTGCGTAAAAAGGTCGCAGCTTTGAATGCTCTGCCAGAGATTTTGGTTGTGCTTTAAATTTTTTCTTCATGATTGTAAAAATGGGTTACCCTTTCTGGAACAAAAGGAGGCGGGGCTTACAGCTGTTCACTATTGCTGTCAGCGAAAGTTATTTGAAGACGATGTTCATTTGGTTTTGTTTGTTTCCGCAAAAGTTTTGTTCTAATCCAAACACCGACAACTCCCAGACCATTTTGTGCACCATATTACTCATAACACTGATATTACTATAATACTGCAAGTAGAATAAAATGATAGGAAAGTCTGGCAAGTTTAAGAAAAATTTGTTTATCTGAGGAGATAGTATAGAGTATGCCATGAAACTTTGTTAGGCATACAAAAATGAACAAATGAGCTTGTTAAAAGTTGAAAATACTGTCACAATACTTATTCATATATAAAAGATATTAAAAACAGATTGTGATAGCTATTACCATTACTTGTCACAGTTAACGTTTGTTTTTTCGCTACTAGTTTGAAGTTATGACGTGTTATTATTAAATGATTTAATTATGATTCCTGAAAATTGCCAGGTTATAAATCATGTAACTTATTACAACCTAATCAACACCAATTTTTGTGATTAATAATGAAGTATTTTATATTTCTCCGTTCAGTGCAGATCAGGTCAAGTACGTTTCGGTCAATTCCCCATCTGTGATCTATCATCTGTATTATAAATGACATCAGTGTTATTCCGCTTAGTTCATTAACTGTGTGTATGCATATTTATACATGAATATTTGTGTGAAGGTATGTACAAACTGCTAAAACTGTACTAAATAAACTATAACAAACTTTTAACACCCTCCTGTCCTGATGTAATGAATTCACTGCTTCCATCCAGAGAAGGAAACACTACACCAGGTGTTCACTCCCCTGGCGATAACAAAACTGTCTAACTCAAACGAAGTACCCTTCCCCCTTGTGGTGGCTTTTGAGCAGGACAGGACAAGGTAAAAAAAGTTATTTTACATATCGATCTATATTCTACAAGCAATTCCGTTCATGTTACATAATCTCCCACACAGCAGGTGGTGCTGTCTGAAAAACAAATGACAGGTCTGAGTGAAAGTATTTGTCAGAACAATACTTTGGCTCAGACCTGCACTTCAAGGAAATGTTTTCAATCCAGGGCTGCAGCTTCATATAAAAAAATATCACATAGTAACATTTTGGCCGACCATGGCACTTCATGAGAACCAAAATATAGGAAAAGCAAAACAGGGGCCATTTAAAAAGCAATGATTTCACTTGTGTTTGAGGCCCCCCCCCCTCCCCCCTCCCAAAGCTCATACCTGAAAAGAAAGTGAGCACCACAGAAACCCATCCCATTATATAGGACCAAGAGAACCTCCAGTTCCCATAACGTTTTCCATAGTAGTTGACCGTCATTCCAGTGTACACAGCCATGGCCAGCAGCACGAAGAAGCCTGAAAAGGAAGCGGATTTTAATAACAGCTCACTTTGATCTTCGGGGCATTCTATTTTTTATGTCTATAGACATTCTTACATGAAATGAAATAGAGAATCCCTGCAGCAAAGGTTTTGTCGAATCCAGAAAACGAAGAGTAGTTGATGAAAGCCATGACACCGATGATGATGCCAAAGAAGCAAGCTAAGATGGCAAGGATCATGAAAGCCCGGGTGGCATCCCAGTAAGCTGTTGCAAATAAACCAATATAGTAAACCAGTACACCATCATCATTCTAAGGTTAATTTATTAGCCTTCCTGTGATGTTATTTGTATATTTCCCAATAAAACACACTTATAAACACAACATTTAATAAACTTAAGGCATAATGTTTGTAATTTCTAAATAAATAAATGTATTAGAAAGTAATAAAAGCTACTGCGCACAATAACAACATTTAGTTGTTTACTGTAGTTCTCATCAATTCTCAGATTCGTTGGTCTTCTGGCATAAAATTTAGTTTTCTCCACAGATCTTCTATTGGATTTATGTCTGGGTTTTGTGCATCAGACTTTTTGCTCATTTGGAGGTATTTCTTCAGCAAAAGTGAGCTGTGATTTAGGTCGACCCAAAACAAGTTTTCTAGCAGAATGTCTATGGTTGTCTCCTTATAGTCTTCCTTTTTCACGTTTCCTTGAAGAGCATCATACTCCCACCACCATGCTTAACAGTGGGCAGGTGTTGAATGCTTCTTTCTTCAAACAAATAAACATCTCTACAACTTAAAAGCTCTAGTTTTTTCCCCAGTGTGCATCCCTTTCCACAAGTTAATTCTGGCTTGGAGGTTTCTCTTCTTCAGGAAAGGGGTCTTTCTTGGACAGCAACCTCGCAGTGCATTCCTGTGCAGGGTTCTAGTGACTGTCTTCATTTAAACACCAATTCCAGACTTGACTAAGTACTTCAGTAGTGTTTTTGGATCTTTAGAAACCTCTCTCACTGGTTTCTTTCCTAGGTTTTTAAAATATTTTCTAGCTCCATCCATCTTGTTTTCCACTCTGTTGGTCTCTTTAAACTTGATTAATGCTTCTCACTGCAGGTAACAACCTTAAGAAACACGTGTGTTCTCCATCTTTATGTTTATTATTTTGTTTAAGTTGTTTGCAAGATACTAATCCTCAGGTTAAAGTGCAGTTCATTGCTGGGTTAATGTTAACTAGGTTAATTAAGACATTGGACATCACTAGTTTGTTCTAGGACAACAGTTAATTCCTTAAGAAGAAAATTTTATATCTATATTATAATTAATATTAATTTTGAATAAATAGTATAAAAATAACATATATATTTTAAAAAATATTAATTTAAGTAACTACAAGAATTCTTTCCCTAGAAAAAAAGGGAAAATTTGTCTCTGTTTAACATGATTTATTTTACAATTTTGAAAACAGTTTGCAAGCTCACAGGGGGCTATTCATTTGTACATGATGCGCTGGTCTCACCAATGCTGTCTGTGTGTGTCATGCATTTTCCCGGCACACAGTAGCGCCATAGACCCTGGTGCATGTAGCTGCTGGATTGGCGGTACTGCATCCAGTAATCGGTGGCTGTGGAGACCACCAGCAGGATGTTGCCCACTCCTGCACAGAACAAGCCACCTCCCATGAAGCTATACATCCTCCACCTATGGACACACTGACACGGCAGCAGAGAAAACAGATGCAGATAGATATATTCATTATACGTTCTCAGAGAGTATGGAAACACATGTACAAAATTGTCAAAATACGTATCATGGAGCTACTAGGAGATATCGTCTGAGGTGTATTTGCATCTTGGAGTGATTGTGATTCTAGTCACTTCTGAAACTTCTTTAGCTTGTCTTCTTATTTTATGTCATATCTACCTGGAGATGATAAATCCTTTACCCACATTTTAAACAAGAAAGATTATAAAATTATCTCTCTCCATCACTTAGAGTATAAAAGATGAGTTAATCCAAACATTAACACTGCCCCCTGGTGGATGGATGGCATAAAATGCTCTCATAGCTCTCATGGTTCTTAGCTTTGTGGTTTCAAACCTTTTGAATGACATTTTTTCCGATGGTGGTTTGTTATATAAACAGCTTCAATAGTCTTGTAATAAATAAATAAAATATCGCCAGCATAGTGTATTGTTACACCCCTGTGTATCACAGCATTACTGAAAAAATTCAGCTCAGTATAAATCTATGACTTGCACCAAAACATAAAGCATCCTTTCTTTGTAATTTAATCACATTTTTTAAGCATTTTTAACAAACCGCACTGGTGTGTATGTGTTTATTAGCTCTTTCGTGATTTAGTTTTGTCTGAATTAAAATCCATGGCACTTTTCAGAAATATGAATTCCTGTAAAGGTTGTTGCTTTTATGTAATAATTTCTGCTTATTTAACTAATAGCCTCTATTCATAAAATGAATTTAAAATTTTAAGCTCCCCACTCATCAGCGACTAACAGCCAAAAGCTGCACACCCCTTCATAAAGTGACATTAGTAAATCCAAGCCACAAAAAATTAATTTAAATATAGCAAGAAATCACCTACCTGTTTTCTCCCCGAAAATAAAGAGCGATTGAACAGTATGAGGCTGAATTATGCCAAGGCAGGCAGATTTGCATGAGCTATTGCCAGTTATTTTTTGTGAGGGCCACAGGGTCTGGGTGGAGAGCAACAGAGGAACAATGGAGCGTCCGGGTGAGAGCCAATCACAGCGGCCTGATGAGTGTTTAAGAGAATCTGCTGAAAATACAAAACCGTTTAGCAGGAGTTGTCACTAATACTGATGACAAGGGACTTTCAATTGACAGCTTAACAGTAAAATGACACTCACTTTAAAGGAGATTTTTGAGTTTCTCTCAAATAATTATCAATAAAAGTTAACTTCTAAATCTTCAGATTACCTATTCCCGTTTAGACTTTATTATGTTGGCTTGAGAAAGCTACCGACAAAAATTCTACACCTAGACCATTCAAGCTACCAAACTTTGACAAGGCATCCAAACTGGTCTGAGTCGGGTTGCTATATCCTTAAACTGACACCACCAAGGAAGGTTAGGAAATTTCCATTGACTTAATATGGGGTCAAATTGTGCAAAACTCAACTTGAGAATCTCATAGAATCTTCAAACTGACCAAACTTATAGTGGTTACCAGTCTGTACACCAGTCATACCAACCTCCTTGCAAAAGCATTTGAACCCAAGGCTCTGAAGGGAGACAGGAAGAGAGAATGGGGTTGGGATGGGAAAGACGGCAGGCTCGGGACTCGAACTACTTATGTGTCCTGCGCACCGTCCACTATACCACGGGCCAGGATGTACATGACTATTTTTAACCAACTATTGCGACTGTTTATATAATGAACCACCAATAGAAAAAAATTTATTTTACACACAAAGCAAAGAAGTCTAGGGTCTAATTTGATTTGTATGAGAGCATTTGATACCATCCATCCACAAGGGGGCAGTTTTAAAGTTTGCACTAAGTCGTCTTTTTATTAAATGATGGAGAGAACAAATTGTTTAAATGTGATTAAAAGATAATTGTCTCCTTTTCGCTTTTACATAAAACAAAAAGAAAGGGTGAAGAAGTTTCAGAAGTGACTAGAATCACAATCACTCCACGAAGCAAAAACACCTCAGATATCTCCCAGTAGCTCAGCGATACGTATTCTGACAATTTTGTGTTGTTAATATTAATATTGATAAAGATTGATATATTTCACTGATAGTGACACAAACACTATTTTATGACTCCTCCTTTGTCTCCAGATTGTTTATCTTAACATGCAAACCTTGAAATTTAAATCTCTGCTTAGAGAAATCATAGAGACATGGGGGTTGGTTTATATTAGCCATTTTAGCTTGGGGATCTTTGTATGAGGTCCCTGACCACCAAATGCTACCTTGGCAACCATTTTATTTTGCTCATAAAAATACTTTTAACAGCATCTTCTCAAGCCAATAAGAAGATTAAAATAAATTGCACCAATAAAAATTTTAAATAGTCTCTCAGCGCTGGAGAAGAGCAGGTGTGCGACAAGTGCGGCTCAGGGTAGTAAGCTGGGGAGTAGTCCGGGGTACCTAAATCCCATTTGCTCAGTGGCGTGTGGGTCCCATTGTGCTGGTGCATTCATGTTCCGGGCTCACTGGATCAATGTGCCCTGTCATCGACTGCTTGCTGGAAAATGGGCATTCTAGCGCCTGGCATGCTCCTCCACGGGACGTGAATCCAACCAGCAGATAACCACTGGGAGCCAAAGGAGCCCAGGAGGTGTCCACTGACCGGGTCTAGAATGTTGCCGCCAGGCCAGCTTAGTCACTGGGGCTCGGTTGCGGCTCCTCGGCTGCAGCATTGATGAATGGCACCTGGAAATGCTGATTGGTTCCGCTACCTCGTCCCATTATCTTATCAGATATTCCTATCCTCGCGAACATTAAACATCATGTTTTCCACTAAAACACTGATAAAGTATTATGACAGCGCTACGAATCAAAGATATACATGGCATGTATGTTTAAACATTAATAAAAACCCTAAATTTAACATGAAAAATAAATACTCTTTTAAAAGAGTGTTTGTTTTAAAACATACAGACTTAACAGAGCCTGCAAGGTGGAAGGCAACGTCAAAGGTCTAAAATACCAAGAAATCTTAGCAAATTTCTCAAAATTAAAAAAGGCCAAATTCTGTAGCAAGATGGTGCTCTGTCGTAAACTTCCTCAAGATGAACAAGATCAAGATGCTCCAGGATTGGCCAGCCTGGTCACTAGACATGAAGATCACTGAGCATATTTGGGGTAGGATGGTAGTGGAAGCATGGAAGACGAAAGCAAAGAACATTGATGAACACTGAGAGGCATACAAGACTGCTTTCGTTGCTATTCCTGACGACTTCATCGTTAAATTGCATGAATCCTTGGCAAACCACATTAATGCAGTACTTGAAGCTCATGTAAGTCATACAAGATATCAACTTTGGATCTCACAGCACCACTACTTAATTTACTGACGTATTTTCTGATCATTTCTTTATGTGCGACAAAACTTTTGGCTTGCCAAAATTTGACCTGTCTGTCCAGACCTGTCTGTCCATAAATGCTAAATAAGTACCCATTAAGTATAAATTGGGTATTAAATAAATTAAGTATAAAAACACCAATTGTTTAATCAAAAGTCAGGTTAATAGCAGGTGTTTCTAAAAAATAGATAAGCAACAATGCTTTTGTCAGGGTCTGTACTTTATAAAGACAAAAACAAACAAAAAGCATCAGATTGACTGTTTTTTGAGAGTTTTGAATGAATAACCAGTAGAGGGAGACTTTTATCCATAGTAAAAAGATGAATCTACACAAGGGTAGTAATTGTGAGAAAAAACACATAGGACTCAGTGGTTTGCGAAAACTGGAGATTGGAGCTGCAAACGTTACTAATATGAATTTTTGGAATAATTTCAACTACAGACACATTTTATTTTACTTTAAGTAGCCTCCATTAGTTTAAGTCTGCCCCAGACTGTACCTCCTGCTGCCCCTGGATAAATTGAGTTTAGAGGATCCCTTAGAGGATGTCGGTAACTCTCTGCTGATTCCAACTCAGCCACAATGTTTACTCTGCTGCGAGTGAAGAATTCTAGCTTCCTCTGAACAGAAATATGGATTCCTTTAATTAATTAAACATGTTTCAAGAGACGTAATTAGGACGAGATTGCCCATCTATTATTCTCTTTCCTTAAATGCTCAGTCCTCTATGACTCAGTTTGATCAGCTTTCCATCTTCCTTCCTTTCTCCACATCTCATGGACGCATCCGAGATGGACAGTAAGTCTTGTTTGTTCGTACTCGCCACTTAAGGCCAATACACACTGACCTGAATTTACGTTGTGAAGTTTCTTTCGACGATGCTCCTTGATGTCAAACCATGGGTTCGTTCTTTGATTTCTTTGCTGTCGTAGTCTTCTTCTTTCTGTTTCCCTGTGTGGCGCGAGTACATCTGTTGAACCTCAAATGCCACCTTCAGGCAGGGAGCATTATTGCATCAATATTTATGAGAAGACATCTGAAATTTTGTGCAAATCTCAGTTCGGATCAATGTCCTTTGCGCTCAAAAACTCGTACAGGTCCTGATGGCAGACTACTGAAAGCAGCAATATGTTCAAGTGTTGTGTGTGCTGCTGTAATGCTGCAGTCCCATCATGAAGAAAAATCCTTTGACTTGAATGGGATTTCAACTGGCAAATTGAAAGCAGAATACCCACCTCAAAAGAGTCGTAGATTTGTGTGGAACTTCTATTCATGTGCCTCTTCTGACTGTCATGTCTACATCATAAAGCAGGGGTGGGCAAAATCATTCCTGGAAGGCTGCAGTCCCTTTTGTTCCAACCCTGCTTCAGTACAAACACTGGCAATTGTAAACAAAACAAGGAGAGCTTGGTAGGATTAGAATCAGGTGTATTTCATGAAAGCTGCATCTATACTGTGCAGGGCTGAAAGCCACCATCACACTATGGAAAAAATTCCACTGTCATGAATGGGATCTGGCGATAGCGGAAGCTCCTTACTACGCAGTGAGATTTCGGATTCCGCACTCGACAGAAAGTTCAGCTGGGCGGAACTTTGACCTTCAAACTCCCATCATGTGACACATCATCAGCCATCAAATTAGAGAGGTCAAATGCTTGACATTTTTGATAACTCAAATGAAGCAAATGTACATTTTTTTAAGGGTTGCTTTAAAGTAGATAAGGATTGGATTAGTTTTGTAGTGAATTTTTTTGGGGGGCGGGACACAGTTTTAAAGGCGGGATCATACCGGACTCTGCCATATGCGAGAAAATTTCACATTTTTCAGGAGTAGTGTGCAAATTTCTGCAAATTCCTGTTTTGAAGTACAGTCAAAATGTAAGCAATCTATGGGAAAAACTAGGTTTCAGAAAGGAGGAATTGAGTCTCTCATCAATCTCACAATGTTGTTTTTGCTGCTATCTGTGGTTAAACCACACACCAAGCAAACATCATGTCAACCTTTACACCAGGCATTTAGGAAGGATGTAACACTGGCTAACTCATAACATACACCATTTCCTGTCATGCAGTAGTCTACATCTTCAGAAGGGCTGAAAGCTCATTTTGTGATCCACGGCTCATTACAGTATGGAAAACATGGCAAACAATGCAGTGTGGTGGACTCATTAAGCTATGATAAAGCAGATATGTTCTGCTAGCTAGCTAATTGGCTAATTACATTTATCCTCATCTAAATCCATTTTACGACTGAAACCATATTTCCTCGAGCAGCAGTTTACAATTTTCCTCCAGTGTTTTTACAAGAGTCAATGAGCTGACAAAAAATTAGCAAGCGCTATTATTATTCTGAAAAGATTTGTGAAATTAGCATGCTACTTCGAGCTTTAGCACACATTCAAAGAACTTTTCATCACATATTCAATGACAAATAGCTAAAATCGATTATAATTACATCAAGTCGTTTCAACTGAGGTAAACAGTGCTACATGACACATCATGCTAGTCAAGCTAATGTTGGTGCAACTTCTTTTTCGTGACCATGACATGTGTGTGATGATTCCTGATGACACATCGCTAGCAAACGTAAGTGTGAGACTGTACTGTACTTTGTTGTTTTCGGGTTTGAACTCACTAAACTCATGACTAGTCATACCAGTGCGGTATGTAGAGTTTTCAAAAGGGATCTTATGCTTATCACTGATGTAGTGCCCTTCTAAAGTTCTATTAAGATGATTGTTTCATTAGAACTCAAAGACAGCTTATAATTGACTATTTCCACAAGCCGATTTGCATACAGGGTTATTAGACGTAAAAGAATTTGCATATCACTAATTGAGGAGTGTGATGCTAATTCGTTACATTTGGGCTTGCCATAGAGCACATTTTCCAGGCCGTGTTAAGGCATTCTGTCAGTCATTTCTTCTCATTAGACAATGATCTAGCACAGACCAAGCTGGAGCTCAGTAAACCCACATTAATAAAGAGAGAACCTGAGCCAATTTCTCAGGTTCATTTCGAAAAGCAAACTGCACTCACGAAGACGTGGAGAAATCAAATGTTTCCTGGAGAGAACTCTTTTCAACTCATCAACTAAACGTACAATCATAAGTCGATACATTTATGCTAGGTATATTTGAACTGAGATATTTGAGTATTTGCCCAAAAAAAGGAACCCCTTCACAAAACATGAGCTTATCACTTGGTTACTAGTTTTGCACACGTCTCAGGAAAGATATTTAGTGCATGCTTTTTAAGTAAGCTGACTCCAGGCAACTCAAACCTTCAGCTCCCTCCACAGATTTTCTTTAGGAGAAAGAGGACCTCTCCAGGACCTTAAAGTTTCAGGCCATGAAAAGTCTTACATTTACTGTATATAACATGGAAGAAGTGTCAGTGATATCACCCATGTGAAATGAGGCTCACGGTGGGCGTCGCCAACCATTGCTTTTGTGAAAGTGTCACTTCCCAGTAACCGAAACTGGGCAAAGATCCATAGGGGTGGGACGCGGGTATAGAAACCACACACACGATGGTCTAAATCCACACACACACAAAAAAACAAAACAATTAGCTGGAATGAACGGCACCAGAGGATGATGTGATGAGGCAGGCTGAAAGAACTGTCAATCATCTGCCCGTCAAGAAACCACACCCTTAAATTATGCACAACTTTAAGGGCTTAATAAATCTTAATGTATAAAAAGATTCACTCTCCTCAGAGTGTTCATAATGGTCAAATCTAGAGCTCCATTTAAACAAAACTAGTGGAGCCAGGGGTGGAAATATGAGTTTTTCAGCGCCAATATTTAACATTGGAGTGAATGAGAACCTGCTCACCTCCGGAGCCAGCCTCAAGTGGCTGATGGAGGAACTGCAGTTACTTTTTATTATGCATCGAGAGGAAAAGCATGAGGTTGCCCCTCTAGGTCTTAAATAATTATTCACAGCTCTTAAATTTTCGACACACTTCAGTTCGAGTGTGCTTGAGACAGATTTCCCAGCATGCATCATACAAACTGGCACATTCAATTGTCTAACAAAGATGGCTGCCATAGCAACCAGAAATAAAGTAATTTTTGTCATTTACAAAGGTTTTAAAAATGTCAGAAAACAATCGTTATCATGTTTCCTGTGTGGCAAGGAGTGCATCTGTTGTAAAGCATCGCCATCTTCAGGCAGGGAGCATCATCACATCAATATTTCCTCTACCCAGACGAAGAGCACCCTGTTGAGAAACGGATGGGTCTGTAGAAGCCCCAAACCATGTACTTTTTGCACATATCCCATCAGGCAGACGCTAGTAGCTGTTTTCGCTGATATTTCTACAGTTTTTCTCACTTCTGCATTTCCATTTTCTGCATGTTGCTCTATTTTATTATATTTCATCATCATACATCTTTTATTAATCTGTTCCATGGTGACCTTCGTATGTCGAACAATTCGTATCTCGAAGCAAGTTTTGCATGTAAAACGCCTTATCCGTGCAACGGCTCTCAGAAACAACAGTAGAAGTAGATGAAAAAATGGAAAACTAGAGAAAGAGTTTCTTCAATCCTTAAATCTACACATTGTTAATGTAATAAATGATAATAAAATAAATAAAACACAAGCGAAATACGTAATATGTACATAAATGTGAAACCTTACCTTGAGTGAGCCGATGTGTTGGAGGAGGTGGAACGGATGCAGAAAACATTAAGGCACTACGTATGAAAGTTAACTTTCTCGAGATATTTCACGAATTACTGACAACAACACGGTTTCGAGCCCAAGCGGAGAGAATACCGAGCGTGTGAGAAGGGATGAAGAGGCGCTTCTGAGAACACGTCACAGAGTTTCTCTAAGTTGCGATACAGATATTTCTTTTACGACACCTTGACTCTAACATTTGTTATAGCACATTATTGGTAATATATACATAATGTTTTGCTCAATTTAAAACTGAATTAAAGTGTTTAAGGTGTATCAGCCCCTTAAAGCACACTTTCTTCAAAGGGAGAAAGGACCACCAGGATGCGGAGTTATTGTTCGTATCTCGAATTTTTCTATGTATCTCGAAGCAAAAAATTTCCCACAAGACCTTTCATATCTCGAACATTAAGTAACTCGAAGCATTCGTATCTCGGGTACCACTGTATTTTATTCATTTTATATGTGTTCTGTTTTACACTCATGAGTTTAAATCAAGCGTCGCCCTCAATTTTGTAAAAACAACACCAATTCAAGCTGCGAGCAGCGATCAAGGGCTCAAGCACCTCAGGCACCATCGCCTCTCGGTGGCCAATTCGGCAGGATGCCTTCTACAGCTGATCCTTAGTTAGAAGACCTATTCAAGCGAGAACTGTTAAAATGACCAAATGATACAGGAAACTCAAATAAGAAAAACTCATCTCAAAGCATCATGACTCCCAGGCGGTGCTAACGAGTCAAAATATTTTTGAGTCTAAATATTTTCTGGGACTATTTTGGCCAATATTCTGGTCACATATGTCACAAATGGTAAAAATTAGTACCTTATCAGTTTTTAATGCTATTCCACATGTGACCACCTGGTGACACTATAACTAAGTAATAAAAGTATAATAAGCGTCTATGATGTAGATGTGTTCAGACGTGGACTTTTAGTATAGTTGGTAAATTTGGGATCGATCAGACATTGTATGGCTGAGTTATAATAACTTCCTGTTTAAGGCGAAGTGTCGACTTTCGACGGATTCTGTGCCAATTGTAAGTGTGCCGATTTTCAACCAGGTCTTTTAAACAGTCTGAAATAGCAGTAAAAATCACCAGAAAATGCAATATTGCATGTGGCCACTAGGTGGCACTGTATTTGACACTGCAGTTTGCCAAATGGATTTGTTCAGACATAGACCCTGAAGATGTATGCTAATTTAGAGTTATTAACAACTTCCTGTTTATGTCAAAATTTTGATTTTTGACGAATGCCGTTCGCGGATTGTGAAACAAAGTCAGAAAAGCTTCGCAATTTAACATCCCATTTTGAGATGAACAGATAATATCTCTTTTTTTCCAATTTTCTTTTTCACTCCTGAACCTTTTCCCCTCACCTTCCCCAAACCCTTATCCACTCCCCCTTTCAGTCCAACACTGCCTTGTCCTGACACAACTAATGACTCCCACTTTTCGAACCACAAACAGACGTAAAATTTTCACCGGGTCTGATGTGTGTGAAATTCTGTGACTTTTGAAACACCTTTAGGCCCTCAAAAGGGCTTTCAAAGCGGAAAACAATAATAATAATAAATAAAAATAATAATCCGAGCAATTTCAAGAGGGTTCTACCCACTTTCGGTGCTCCAGCACCAATGATGTATTTCTGACCAATAGGACACTAGTCAACAAGAAAGAAAATAAAGGCATTGCTCCCTACACAGTTGGTAGGCTCGCTGGTGACCTTGCCGGGAAGAGTTTGTATATTCGTTGCCGTGCTTACGTGGGTTTCCTCCGTGTACTCTGGCTTCAAAATAACTCCATCCATAAATTGCAAGGATAAAAACATATTCATATACCGGCTTCTATTTAAATCCACATCCTGATGGCGCTCAATCCTTTCCAAAGCTTATCCTCAAAGGTTGCTTTCAATAATCCATAGACCGTACCCTAATCAAACCTGAGTGCTCCATTAATGCAGCTTTACTGTCCCTCCAATCAATCTAGAGCTTTTATATGTCTATGAGCGCATGAGAATCATCAGAAAAAGTCTCTTAACACACACACACACACACACACACACACACACACACACACACGGCACTATGCGGAATGACTGTAGGGACGGACGGTTCATGCGCTGACCCATATTTAAATGAACCTCATGTTTCCCTGCAGCAGCACCCCCGTCCACTCTAGGCTAGCATATATTTTAAAATGAACCCAGAGGGCCCCGCAGGGTTTTAAATACATCACAAGTGAGCTAATTAAACCTGTGTCTGTTTGCTCCTCACTTTGTGCAAATGTGCCGTGGCCGAGAGGTGAGGCGGGGTCAACATTCCGACACATGGAAATCCACAGGGGTTATACGAGGTGTTTGTTAAAATTTCAAAATGAGCTCCAAAGTAGGTCTCGGGTGAGATCCAGTCACTTTCACCTCCGGTTCACTTCTTTTGTTGCCGACTTGTAGAACCCTACTTTAACTAGGCCATACTTAGGCCTATGTCTTCATTAAATAAGACGTCTACTTTTCCTCTTGTTTCCAAGCTACTGGAAAAGTCTTTTCTGCTCTGGACAGTTGTGCGGATGCTTTTATATTGAAGATGTTTTTAGAACACTTTAGCACAGCTCTGGGGTTAAACATGATTCTTCAGTGTCCTTGACCATGTTTCACTATGGAAGGCCAATTGTATAATTACGGTACTTTTAGATGGTTATAAAAATTCTGTAAACAAGGAATACTTTCAGAAATATAAACAATGAATGTTCATTTTTTTGTACATTTACACAATGGAAAGTGAGCGCACAATACAAAAATCCAAATCTAATCAATTATTTGGTTTTGCCATCAATTCTTCCGGGTACGCTTGCACACATTCAGGAATTCTAATCAGGTGTTTGATCAGCCAATTATACCAAACTGGGGAAAATGATCATAGATGTCATCTAAAGTCCAGTCATGAACTGAAACAGAAACAGCCGTGTGGGAGGTTTAAACCTAGATAAGGAACAGCCAAGTAACACTGACCGGTTCATAAAGGCATTAACAATCGTTAATTTGTTTGCATTTTGGATAGGCTAATGTTATATACACTTACTGGCCATTTTATTGGTACTGCTCTCCGTTTGCTCGTTAACGCAAATTTCTAATCAACCAATCACGTGATGGGAACACAATACATTTAGGTATGTAGACATGGTCAAGAAAGGTGGAAGAAATGTGATTTAAGTGACTTTAAGTGACAAGCTGGTCACATGACAATGAGTTCACAGTACTCAAACGACCTCCACAAATCATCAGATCTTTATCCAGCACCTTTGTGGTGTGGTGAATGTAAAAGTGGATCTATTTGGTACGATAAAGGTGTACCTAATAAAGTGGCCATGGTTTGCCATATATGTTAAAGAACGGCCCACAGATAGGTATATTTGTCCATGGTTTACGTTATAAATGAGTCTGAACTAATTTGTACACAAATGCAGAATATTGAAAACCCAACAAAAAAAGAAACAATCCCCGTGATCCAAATCTCAGAACATGAGCTTTATTGTTTATTTGAGTCTGCATATGATCACTGCATTTGTGTAAACCAGTCTGACACAGTGTGAATCAATCTCCAGGAGATATGAAATCTCCCAGCAGCCAGAGTGAAGATTTACAACTAGGAACATTTGTTATTCTACCGGCTTCCAGTCGAGTTCGATGGTTCGTTCACGAAGATAATCTGCTATATTTTTCACAAAACTGCTGAAACACCTTTTTATAACAAGTAGACATTGAGGCACACAGTACATGTATGCTCCCGATACATTCAAACATCATGTTCATCCTACGTTTTCTTTTAAACTAATAAATACAGTAAATAATAGCAATAAATAATACAACAGCGTACTTTCTGAAGTGATTTTCTTCACAGATAAACACTGTAAAATATATATTATACTTACAGAGGTAGGACAATGATGGGTCATAAAAAACAGTTTCTAAAAATGTGTTGAAAATGGTAAAAAAAAACAAACAAAGAGAGGTGTGACGGAGCAGAGCATGGATGCGTATACACAGCATGTGACGGACAACGGGACGAAGACGATTTCCTCTCCTCATATGGCGTTCTGAAATCAAACAAGCACAATTTGACGTAAAAAAAAAAAACAAAAAAAAACGTGGGTTGTCATTGTAATTTTCGTTGCATAATAAAAAATGTGAGATGCATTTAGCGTGCTTCCTGTTCAGGGTCCTGAAGCTGATCGATTGCTAATTTACCATAACGCTCCGAGGCTCCCACAAGTGCAGAGAGACTAATGCAGATGTTTAGTGCAAGCGAGTGACAGAATCTCTTCTAACCTGGTTTCTCCTTCGTCCTGCACCCAGGGAGCGTGAGGTTGCAGATCCAGAGCTTCTGGAGAGTGAAGAGTGGCTGGACATCTGGCCGCTGGACACCAGGTTTCCTTTGAAATACTGTATCAAATCTTCATCTGTTCAAGACACATTTAACTTTAACTATGTATAGCTGGCATTTTTTGAGAGAAAATCATTAGTTGATGAGATGATTGCAAGGATGGGAAAGTCTAGATGGGAAAATGGTTGATTGTAATGTTTATTGATGACAGAAAAACTTGAGGAATATTTTTACCTTTACAAAATTTCAGAATTTTCAGGCAATATTTTTGCTTTTATTTGAAAATTTCTGAATTTTCAGGTTTGCCCTGTGATGGACTGGCGACCTGTCTATGGTATACCCTTGCCTCTTGCCCAGTGTGCACCGGCAGACCCCCGCAACCCCGAAAGGGAATAAGCAAGTTTGAAAATGAATGAATGAATTTTAAGGCAACATTTTTGTCCTTACTTTAAATGTCCTAAATTTTCAGACTATTTTTTGCTTTCATTTGAAATTTTCTGAAATTTTCAGGAAATAATTTTGCTTTTATTTGAAAATTTCAGAATTTTGAGGCAATGTTTTTGCTTTTATTTGAAAATTTCAAAATTTTCAGGCAACATTTGAAATTTTCAAAAGTTGGGGGAAATGTTTTCTTTCACTTGAAAATCTCATAATTTTTTTGGCAAAATTTTTGCTTTCACTTACATTTTTCTGAATTTTCAAGGAACATTTTGCCTTCACTTGAAATTTTCTACATTTTCTGGCAACATTTTTGCTTTCACTTGAAAATCTCAATTTTCAGACAGCTTTTTTATTTAATTTGAAAATTTCTAAATTGTGGAGATTTTTCTTTTATTTTAAAATTTCAGAATTTTGGGGGGAATATTTTTCTTTTACTTTAAAATTTCAAAATTTAGGGGTATTTTTGCAAGAACTTGAAAATGTATTAATTTTATCTGCTTGTTTTCACTTGATAATTTGATGTTTGGGAAATATTTTTGCTTTTCATTATTTTTTCTATAATAATAATACAAAATACTTTTGTATTTTTCATTAGTTTGAACTGTGCTATGCATTCATGAAATTACAGGGACCAGTTTGTCTCCATATATTACTGGTACATCAGATTTCATTAGTCTACCTATAACATAAAAGTTCACCGTTGTCACAAATAAAAGGTCTTGATTAAAAGCCTAAATTTCATATTATAATATGAAAAAATGGGATGAGTAGTGAAGATAAAAACTAAAGCAGTGTACAGTTTGACCTTCTGTGTTCCACTGTGGTGCTGGCCTGCGTTCTGATTTGTTTCCTGTGCTCTCCAGGATGTGTGTAAGATGCTTGAGTGAGTCGTGTGTAACAGGAGGAGGCTCTGGTGGAGGCGGTAGGTCTGCAGAAAAACACACAAACATAATGATCATTTCTAAACACCCTTACCCAAACTGTACCAGTCAATAACAGAAAGCCTTTGGGACTCTTACTCCCTGGTTTGGATGCTTCTCGTCTGAGCATTCCATCCTTGTACGATTTCTTCTTTGGCCGGGGCTTGTGAATAGAGGATGTGATGGATGTATAATCTCCTATTACCAGTGCGAGTGAACATGCAATAAATATTAAATTCTCCATTTTAATCAATGCACAAAAATGTTATATTGGCAGCGGTGAAAGACCCACGTGTGCCAGTACTGGAGAATAATTCGTCCACTTCATCGATGTCTGTCCAAGGGCTGATGTGCTGAGAAATGCTGCCATTGAGAACTTCACTTTTGGCTGACAGCTTTGGATTGGAGAGAGCAAACTGTGGATTCCTGTTAATTAAACAAAAATAGATTATTCCTAGTATGCTTGGTTGCGAGTGGTTACACTCAACTGCTCTTACTGTAAAAGTCTAATTAGCCAATCACAGTGTAGCAGTGGATTTCGCATATAGATGAGGTGTAGACAAAGATGTTCTACTGAAGTGAGAATTAGCATGGGCATTAAAGTGGCATCGACATCACAATCTTTTCAGGTTTTGTAAATTATTTGTATTTCACAGGATTGAGAACGCCATTAATCCAGACCAAACCTCCAATCCCCTGCTATGCACCCCCAAATGTTCAAGGAGCCTTCACCATACTTCACAGTTGCCTGCAGACACTCATTATTGAACTGCTCTCCAACCCTTGATTGAACATCTACATTTTACTACAGTGGTGTGAAAATTTATTTGCCCCCTTTCTGACTTTTACCGTATTTTTCGCCGTATAAGACGCACTTTTTAAACTGAGGGGGAAAAGTTGGTGCGTCTTATACGGCGAATGCAGAGCGCCGCGGAGCGGAGGCCATAGGAGAGGCGTAAGAAAGGCCACGGCTTCGGCCTAGCTCCTGTTATGGTAAAAATATACCTTCTCAATTGATAATAAACACTGGAGACCGTTTGAGAGAGAACACAGCAAATGCGGCTATTTATTGTAAAGATTTAGCAGTCTCAACGCATTTCCTACACACGTGTTATCCGCATTGGAAGAAGAACCTCGAGCCTCCTCAAGGGGCGGGACTGAAGTATGACGTGTTCTCTAAAAAGTTTCTCAAATTACATTTCTCTAAATGACCACTAGATGGTAGTATTATATAGGAAAATTCCCATCACACTCCGGAGCCATCGGTGCGCGCTGACGTCATCGCCCATCTCTGCTCGTCGATCCTACCATAGCTTGGATCGTAAGGAGCAGGTATGAAACATTACAGCCTTTTTTTTGTTACTTTTACTGTTTACTGAATGTTCATGTTACATGTTTGGCATATAATTGTTCTTAAAACTGCTGTTAACTTTTACACAGTTGATATATAAAATATTTCACTACAGTATTTGGTTAAGAATCTTTTTTTCTAGATCTTCCTCATTTAAAATTGGTGCCGGTGCATCTTATACGACGAAAATACGGTAATTCTTTTTGATGTTTGTCACACAAAATGTTTCTGATCATCGAACACATTTTAATATTAGTCAAAGAAAACACAAGTAAACACAAAATACAGTTTTTAAATGAATTTTTTTATTATTTAAGTTGAAAAAAATCCAAACTTTCTAGACTTTTGCACAGTTATTGGTACGTTCGTGGTCAGTTTCTTTGAGGTACTCCGTTTGAGTTATAGTTGTACAAAGATTGACAGAATTCCTTTGTGTCTGTATCCAGCTTAATTAGCATATATTAGAAGCTTCAGAGTCATTGATTCATATCTACACATAAACTCATCATTCTCATCGCTTTTCTTCAAATGATCGATTTTCTTTACTACAAAGCCCTGATGGATGTGTTTATGTGTTGTTACCGTGGCAGCAAATCTGGATGCGCCAGACGTTGGTTGGTTGACCACTGGTCCTCACTGGGTGAGGGAGTAAGAGTCACTGTGGACTGCAGGCTGTAGCTCGTCGCTCTGCTGCTTTCCTCTGCTCTCAAAGGCAGAGATGCTTCATCCTCCAGACAATCGATCAGATATGTTCGCTCAGGCAGAGGAGGACACCAATCTTCATCCTCCTCAGGGCTACAGGCGGAGGAAACAGATAGGGATTCAAGATAAACCTCCAGAAAACATGCATTTGAAACAAGACAACCAAACCATAAATTTGAAATCTCACGATGGATAAAACCAAACCGTGAAGAAATTATATGAAGCGAGCTACAAAAGACAGCATTGTACAAAGCTTATCCAATATTTGCAGTTTCATCTATGCTGGGCGATGATAAAAGTAGCATGTGAAAAGGAGAAAGCATGAAGGACAAAGGTTGATTTGTGCGGTTCCGCTTCATTCCAAGCCGTGGCTATTCTTAAAGGTTTATTCTGAGAAGCCATGTCTGGTGACCTGTCTCTTGGCCCCGTCTCAGCCAGCCAAAGGAAGGCTTGGCTCTAAGCGCTAACATCATTAGCCCCTGTCACTTTGTGCTGAAACATCAAATACGATTAGATAAGACCCCTATTTATCGGGCAGATTGCATTTTCCCATGCCGCACAGGTTTCACATTGGGAGACATTTCTGAGAATTATGTCTAGAAGTGTCTGAACTAAAGAAAAAAGGATCCATGACTGACACCGAAAGGCACACTTATGCCCATATCAAATCTCCTGAAATTGTCTGGCACACTCTCAACGAAAAAGCAAGTGACGCTTTACAACGGACCGGTTGATTGTCTGACAATATTTTCACGGCCCAATCTAAAGGTGTGTAGCAGATAAAAACAAAGTAAAATGATAAGATTGGCATTAAAAACTGTGGTATTTTCTCTATAATAATAATAATAATGAACGTAAATCCACTGTGTAATCATGTGCAACTATAACTTAGTGGGATGTATCATGCGACTTGCGTCAAGTGAGACGGATGTAACAGAGAGAATCCACTTTTCAAAATGAAACCTCATTAAGACTCGGATAATAAATCAAACGGAAATAATGGAATTTTTTTTTGTGTGTGTGTGCGGGTCGGTACCAAATGACCCACGGCCCGGTACCGGTCCGCGGCTCGGGGGTTGGGGATCACTGGCCAAGTAGATAAGGTGGCGCAATTTACTTGGCCATGTTTCAGAAAATATGAGTGAAAACACAAAAACTTTTTTCCCACTTGGTTGGGTGAAGCCATTTATTCTCGATGAACTGTGTTCAATCTTTTAAATCTTAATGACAACAGAAACGTCCTGAACAAAAACATTCTGATCAAAACTGAGGTGCTTCGTAGCATAAATAATCATGTTGATTCCATCCACTCCTGCACATGCACAGTGTAGTAATGTACCTTTGTCTTTTGTTGGGGGTTCGAATCTCCTTGTGTTGTGCTGAATGTGAGGAAAGCACATCAGACCACGTGGGCGAAGAGGTTTGTGTCAGAGACTTTTGCTTCATCTGTTTGGCTAAAAAAGCAAGAAACAGTCACAAAACTGAACAATTGTTTGATCATGTCTGCATAATACAGTAAAAAAACCCTTAACCCCCATGTTTGACGTTGAAGACAAAATTATAACCCATATCCTTGACTCGAGTGATTTCTATTTGGAATATTTCCCAAGTGCTGTTTAATGGTGCAAGGGATGTTGAAGGGATGTCTTAGCTGCTTAAATAAAATAATTAGAAAATAAACAAATTAAACCCTCCTTTAATAAAGCACTTCAGGTTGCGGATTAATGGAATTAATTTTGTGCCAGTAAAATGATCATAATTTCAGCAAAAACAAAAAAAAAAAATAAACTGATGACAGAAAGAAAGAAAAAAAAAATACCATAAATGTCTCGATGTTTGAAGTTGAGTCAATTACATTTTTTTTACCTAGTCCTGTCCTGCATAAAAGCCTCTAAATGGCGGAGTAGGTGCTTCATTTGAGCTGGACAGCCTTGTTATCTCCAGGGGAGTGAACACCTGGTGTGGTGTTTCCTCCTCTGGATGGAAGCAGCGAATTTATGTAACCATTTATTTTTCCCGTGGAACAGTTTGCATTAATTACATCAGGACAGGAGGGTGATAAAAGGAAAGGGGTGGGGGGTGGATGAGAGATGCAGGTGAGTTGGAAAGATTCAGGAGTTGGAAGAATTACAATTTGTAAGTTAAATTAAATCATAATAGGTTTTCAATTCAGTTTTGTAAACCCTTCGAAGTCTCTGGCCTTTTTTTTACTACTAATTTGCTCTAATAAATTATCTTTAAAACTATTGTTTGTGGTAATGTTGATTCTTTAGTCCAATATTTATTTACTTTTTTTACAAATTAATTGTTTATTACATCACACAATAATTCTTCAGCAATCCTGAAAGTCTACAAAAAGTAAATTTCAGAGTAGTACATTTTGTCATGTTTTACAGAAAAAAATCTGAAAAATTGATAACAAACTGTTATAATGACCCTGGACAGGTCACCAGTTCATCACAGAGCAACACACATTCACAACAAAAATTTAATTGAGTATTCAATTAACCTGCCGCATGTTTAAGGGATTGTGGGGGAAACCGGAAAGCAGCGAACCGACAATCTGGAAGGCCCAGTTTTTGTGTTGAGTGTTGAGACAAATGAATAAATTCCCCCCCCAAAAGCAAAAACATGTGAAAATTCTATAAAAATCAGGTGAACCTCCTAAACCTTTTACACTTTTTGTGCCATTGTGCTTTGTTTTGTGCCAGAACTTTGAAAAACACAAGCCATATTACGGGTGTTGTACTTCCAGGGGTTATCCATTATTTTCATCACAAGATGGCACCAGTTTGGAGTCTGTAAAATGAAACTGAAGACGATTGCGCATTTGATCACATTTGAATTCCCTTGCATTGAATTTGAATTCCCTTGCAAATTATATGTAATAACTCTTGTAATGTTCATTTAAAACACAAAATATTTGAAAAAATTTAATTAACCTCTTAAGCCCGAGAGTCCCCGGTACCGGGGACTTGCCCCCTTGTGCGTTACATTTTCACTCATAGCTCACTAACCCTGAGAATAACCCAGACATATTAAATACTGTTGTGTTCAGCGGAAACTCCTCTAAAAACGTATCTAATTCAATTTCATATTCGTGAACCACAGCTCGAACGCCATGCAAATAAACAACAACATATCCGGAGTATAATTCATGACCACGTTTTGTTTATGTGCAATATGTATCCACAATATAAACGGAAACACCAAAACCATTACATTAAATGAAAGCTAACAATCAGCTGAATCCAGTGATATGCAACTCATTAACATTGCATGAAGTATTTCAGAGCAGGGAGCGAAAGTTCCACGAAAAAACGCCAGCGAAACCAAGCAAGCATGTAAATCTTGTCTTACCTTTGCCGTTTTTTCAACAAAAGTTATTTCCATAGCGATAAAAGTCCGTTTGTTGTTATGTCCGGTCGATAGCTTCGCACAAACGCCATTTTTGATTATTTCTGTAGCTCTGTGGCGTCATTACGTCACCAAAATATGGAATGACTCCCCGTGCGTAAGAGGTGGTCTCTCCATGCTGCGCGTCGTGTGATTCGTCGGCGATCCCGTCAGTCTCAAAATGGTTGAGCTGATTGGTTTCCATAGAATCAGAGCTTTCCGTCGATATATAGATCTTCTGGATTGGACAGATGGTCGGGTGGGTAGGGACACGCGGAAGCTCGACGTCAAAGCGTTTTTGAGTGAAACGTTCCCAAAAGCGCAGCAAGATGGCGTAAATGAGCTTCTACCCCTCTTTTACAGCGTTTCTTTAGGAGTTTTTTTTGCTGAAATCATGTCCCAGAAGCAAAAAAAGAAGACTATGAACGTAGCGGAAGCTTTGGACAAGATTTTTTCCATATTTCAATTATTGTGCCAAATTGTGCCAAACTGAGCCAACATGGATTACGCCTGAACTTTGTTCAATCAAAACCTTTACAGAATATTAGTTTCTTGTAGTATGAACACCAAACTTGCTACAGATGTTCTTGACATGTAGTGGTTACAATTGATTGTGTTTATTTGCTTCGTTATAAGTAAAATAAGGAGATATTGGAGGAAACATGTGTTTTTTTTTTAGGCGGAGTTCATTTTTTGGCCATTTCAACATCAATTACTCTTACCCAGTGTTCTTGACTGTCAAATTAACTCATCCACACCACTCCCCAAGAACCTATCTTCATTTTGATACCAAGATTTGCAGTTTAGCCCTTGTAAAAGCTGAGAAATGCCTTAAAAAGTAAAAGTATAGGATTTTCGGAAAATAGGCCTCAGGGCTTAAGAGGTTAAATAATTATGAATACATTTTTACAAATTATGACCTAAACATTGATATACTTATGTTATTTCAGGCTGCAGATGATGGCCACTGTAACGCAGAAGAGCCATCCATTCATTGTGATGTTCCAACTCTTCATAAAGAAATGGTCACTGTTGAGGAACCATCCAACCCCAGCAGCTCTGTTTCACAGGAAGACGGGTTGAGTCCCTATGAAGAGTCAGCGACATTAACAAAGATCAGTTCCCTTGTCACTGAGGCTCAGAACACTCAGCCAAGAGAGAACATCTCCTCAGGTCATGTTTCACACAAGCTTCAAGACACTCAATTTATAACAGACGAGGGTTCCTTATTAGGAGAGGAAATACCAACCAACAAACCAATACCAAATTCCTCAGATAACAAAGCTGAC
>SRMA01026921.1:0-151066 GCA_007224835.1 Danionella cerebrum
TGTTAGGGTATATGTAGAGATGGAAAGGACCCAGATGTAAGAGAGAGAAAGTTCTTGAAACGAAGGTTTATTCTTCAAGTGCTCTCACAAAAATACAAAAATAAGCCACGAGCCGTCTGGCTGGAATGAACTAACGAAATGGCACAAATCTTGAGTCCGAAAAGAAACTGAACAAACTGAAGAGAGCCTGGGAAGAGGATGGCGACGGGCAGTCCCTCAAGTGCTGGCAACCACCACACTACTGTGTCGAGAGAGGAAAGGGATAGAGTAAATGCCGGAGGAGGATCGAGCCGACGGAGATGCTCACGCTGGCCCGAACCCACACCGACACCACAGGACTGGACCGGATCAAAAAAGGTGAGTATCCACTGGAATAGAGTAGGAGGTTAGTAGCGATAATGGATAGCAACTCACGTAGTGTGTACAATCTTCCGACTCAGAGCGGAGAGAGAAGCGCAGCTAAATAGGCAGAGACTAATTAGAACGAGAGACCGGTGCGCGCAAAGGTGTCGTGGCTCAAGCTGATGAGCGCGCCCGGAAAACAATTAAGCTGATAGAGAGACAGGTGAAACACCAGATACTCTGTGACCGGACAACGTCTGTTGCTAATAAAGCCAGACAAGATTGTCGGCAAAGATTTGCTGATTGTGTGAATTCATAAGTTAAGGAAGCATATTCTGTATTAATGTCAAATTGATTATCATGTGTGATATGGATGATAACATATTTTTTTGTGCATTATTTCCAATACATTTTTCTTTTTATGTAATGGCATATGTTTATGGTTGTATTACAAAAGAAAGTAAATGCTATTTGTCTAAATACGAAATGTTCAGTGTTACCAAATCCTAAGAAAAGACGCTAGCTGCTGAACCAAAAAGTCGCTAGATGATGTCACCGTCTAATTTACATAAATATCATGCGACGTGCATGCAATACATTCGCCGCCCCCAATGGGTTTTCATTAATGCCAACAAAAAAGTCTTGCATGTACACGTGTTTCATGTCATTATTAAATTAACACACATGAGGTTATAAACATGTAATACTAAATAAAATGAAAAATAATTAAAACAATGCGAACGGGGTGTGGTATTTTATGTCACTCAGTTTGAAAATCGATCTTGCAGTACATATGCCCTTGAATCATCCTCAATTTAAAATCTTTAACCAACCTTTGACCTCGAGGAACAATTTCCACTCCTTTCTGTACCGTTGTGTGTAAAGCTTGGACATAATGCAGCCAAAGCTAAGTGTAACGCTAGGAGGATCACACGCAGACGTAGCGAGGTGAGTGACTGTGGCTGAGCCTGTGAGCGATAAATTATATACAGATAAAAAAAAACACATTTATTTTAATTTCGTGGTTTGTTTTAGATAGCGAGGATAAAAACTGCCATCCTCCTCCTGACATACGCTAACCAGGAATTCTTGTGAGCCAAAAAGGTTGTTACGTTTGCACACGTTCAATTATTTTGATGTTTGGACTCTTAAAAGAGGCAAATTGGCAGAGCAGAGAAGCGTTTCCTCCTTCTGAAGAGCCCATCAGCCAGAACAAAAAAAGTTGTCTGAACACTGAAAAGTTGCTAGATTTGTCGCTAGGATAAAAAAAAAAAAAGTCGCTAGGCGGTCTAGTGACAAAATCTCTAAGTTGGCAACACTGGGTTAGCCGTGTGGCGAAAGTAACCAGGGTAATAAAGATTGATTCAATCCTGGATCCTTTCATGGTACCAAAAGCCCAGCATTGGTGCAAACTAGTTCTAAACTTAATCCGAATTCATAGTACAGGCCCCTGGACTAAAGAATCTTGCGATTTTGTAGAACTCTAAGTATCTCTACCACTTCTGTCTCTTGTGCTGTTCTGCATAATTTTGGCTTGATGATTTTGTGTATAATAAAAGTACAATGAAAACATATTAGAGATTTTTGTATAACCTTGAGGGGTCAACTCAATCATCCATTCAACTGTACATGTGTTAAGACGATATGCTATTAGTCAAGGAGCATGTTTGTTTTCGTCAACACTAACTTAAGAATTCAACGAGCTCACCTAAAACTTCTTGAATAAATACTAAATAATTCTTTAAAGATTCATAAGAGATGTATTTATTGCTTTACTAGACATATACACTCTAGAAGAAATACAGCTTTCTCCAAAATCCTGCAGACAAAGTTCAATAGAAGGTATTAGTGACGGGTAGATGAGGTGTTGTGACACATTTCGACACATTGGCAAACTGTATTGATACTGTGTTGATACAGTGTCGCTGAATACAAACACCTGCTGGACTTTAAAAATGCCTACAGGCAATATCATTGTGACTCAACTGATGCTGACTTAATATGCAATGTATCATAATGTAAAGAGCTGAGTGAACATATTGTGAATGATGAGGCTTGTGGACTGGTTTTGATTGTTTTATGAATTAAAAAAAAAAAGTTTAATAAAAAAAAAAAAAGTTTTTCCAATGTTTTGAAATACAGTCTGTTCCGCTTCTTTGACACAACTTCTCCTGCTGTCGAAAACACGCATTCACTTGGTACAGATGACAAATAACTTAGTTTCTGATAGGAGATCAAAATGATCCCACATGGCATCTTTCTTTTCACTTGTGGCTGCTCCATAATTTTTGAACGAATCAATTTCACAACCGCAAAAAATCAGAGATGCTTTTTGGTAGAAAAAGCTGTTGACAGATGCGTTTCCTTATAAACGGATCGGCGCGTCACTGTCCAATCGAGTTCCTGTATCGGTCACGTGATTCGCAAAGCAATGCGCACACGACACACCGTTTTGCTCCGCGAGCTCGACGCAAGCACCGATGAGCTGGTGTTGCTGGACCCATCACTAGAAGGTAATCAAGTAGTGTTAGGTATTTTCTTGTATTTAAAGTGGGTTTACACATCTTGCTGAATGCAAAACCTCTTAAATCTTTTGAGGAAGTTTAACTTTGATTAATAAAATAATCAGAATTAGTTTTGAACCAAACAACATACTCTGTGTTCAGCAAATAAAACTAATTACATTCACAGAGCAAAGAAATAATGATAAAAAGTGTTTGTGTCACGGTTTGTTTTGAAGACAAAAATAAATCAATAATTTTAGATGACAAAGATGAGTTTATTCAGAGTGATTTATGCTGAAGAGGCAAGATGTATTTATGGATGTGCTGAGTCTTCTTTACAAGTCATTATCGATGCCGCTCCATTCTTTCTGTGGAGCTTTGTGAACTCTGTACTGGACATCAACGATCAAAGTATTCATTTGTAAAATGAGCACTGAATCTTTAAAGGTGACCTCTGTAAGAAGACTTTTATCATGAGTCCGCACTCTCGAAGAGCTCACCGAGAGAAGGTCCCGCAGGGGCCAGAGCCCTGGACAGGCTGACGGATGAGGACTCCCACAGAAACGCTAAAGAACAAGCAGGACAGATGAAGACACGCAGCCATTCATAACATAAAAGGGAGTTCTGACAGTTTGTGAGAACACGAGAAATAGCAACGTTCATGCAAAAGAAACCTAAGAAGCAACCTTTAATGCATTTCAAAAACATATTGCTCTGAAATGCAGTCTTTAAATTTTCTAAGAAATGCAGATTTTTGGGGGCAGATTTTGCTTAAAATAAAGACAAAATATGTACATTTTTTATAATGTATATTTTAATGTCTGTTTGGAAGGCAAGTGAAATATATTTAAAACAAACAACCAAAATCAAGCTGTAGCTTCCTAAAACAAACAAAAGCACATCTACACAAGTATTCACTGCCTTGGCAATGAAACTCCAGTTTCCGCTAATCATCTTTCAGAGGATGTCAAAACAGCTTGCCTGGATTCCAGGGTCCTGTACTATGTAGCCGGATTAAGTGGCTGGCCAGCTAAGTTTGCACCAATCCTGGAATTTGGGTACCATGAAAGAATCTAAGATTTAATCAGTCTTTGTCTTAATCTTTGCTACCTTATCGTATCGTAAGCGTACTATACTTTCAAGTGACGCAATACACAAACTTTGGTAACAATGGCTTCACCTGACTTCACTCAATCTTGTGGATATTATGAGCCAAGCACTTTGTAAGGAAAGCTTACATACAAAAATATATGTTAAAACTCATCGTATTTCCGAAATAAAACGATCTCGCTCCATCCATGTTCATCATGATTGGTGAACTAATCATAGCTTAAGGATCAAAGCCTGACTTGACAAGTAACTGATCTGGCAAAATTGAGTTTGTTGTACCAGATTGATGGTACAGACCCCAGCTGAGGTAAATTCTGTTTATTACACATTTAATAGCAGTGTGTTTCACATGTCCGATGATGCTGACTGCAGAATAATTTCTCCCAAAAACAAGTCTATGGGAAAAAGCTGAACTTTAAAGCTAAGCTCTGAAACCGTGTTGGAACAATAAATTGTCGGGTTGGGCATTATGGACATTCTATACAAAAATCCCTGATTTAAAAAAAAACAAAATCAATCTGCAGATAACAATGAAAATATTTAAAACACTATTAATGTGATAATAGTAATAGTAGCGCTATAATGAATGAGAATGATCCGGAATGAGAGAAAGCATTGTGACATGGTCAGTGTGAAAAATCCCATCTGCATGCAAACTCTACTGCAATTTTTCTCCATTCAGCTCCCTGAGGTACTGGCATGTACTCAGCAACCAAATCTGGGCAACAAAGGGCACTATTTGGACCACCATTGATTTTCCAAAACTGAAACTCTTTGAGATGGTGTGGTTAGTGTCAAACCTGAAAACAGGAAACAGCTGATCTCTGGTAGGGAGAAAAGAGAGGGGAAACAACAACCAGACATACGCCATCTTCGGAGTCAGAGCTGGCTGATGATCGGGATTCAGGTTACACTTGCATGCCTTTATACCTTAGTGTTGTACCATTTTAGCAACCTAGAATGTTCAAAAGTCATATTCCAGCAGATAAGAACAAGACAAATAACGACTTAAATCTAATTTATTGGAATAACTTAGTTTTGAGGCAGCATGGTGGTACAGTGTGGAGCAGAGGATAGGAGCACTGGGCCTTCCAGTGAGAAGGTTGTCAGTTCAAGGCTCCCTGGTGACCTTCCTGGAAGGAGTTCCCATGTTCTCGCCGTGCTTGAGTGGGTTTACATACGGGTACTCTGGTTTTTCCCCCACAATCCCAAATACATGCGATTAGGTTAATTGAATAATCTAAATTCCCCCTTAGGTGTGAATGTTGCCCTGGGATGAACTAATGACCTGTCCAGTGTGTACCCTCTCCCATTGTGCACTGGAGATAGGCACCTGTAGAACCCCGTGACCCCAAAAAGGGAATAAGCGGGTTGGAAAATGAATGAATGAACTTAATTTTGAAGTTTCATTCAATAACTTTCAATCAATAATTATTGAAAACTTACCGTAAACAAATCGTCAGTCATCGTCTATCAACTGAGTGACTACAGAGAGAAGCCTATCAAAATTTGAAACTCTGAGACAAAGGTACTCTATGTGGTATTCCTTGTCCAAATGAAGCTTTTGGATTATGGAGTGAAATTCCCTGTGATATCCGGTACTGATATCTTATGATAATTTCAGATATCACAAGATATCTGACTCATAAGCACATCCTACTAAATGGAAAAAAAAACATTGATTAGGAATAAATGGGGGGGGGGTGATTTATGTGCGATTTATGCAAACACTAACTCACCACCAGATTTCCCTGAAGACTTACGCAGTATGTAGAATGCACAGTATGTTGTGGAACGACAGGTTTTAGGAAAGTAGTGGAGTAAAAAGTAAGGTTTTCCACAAATGTAGTTGAGTCAAAGTATAAAATCTCACAAAACAGTGATTCTCAAGTAAAGTATAGATACACTAAAAAGTTACTTAAGTACAGTAACGAATTACTTGAGTACCACCACTGGGATTCGCAAACGTATACGATGATATTCTGCATTCTTCCAGAGTAGTGTGACCACCCCATGACAGGGAGGAATAAATTGGAGACCTGTAGGGTCCAGACAGAATCTTCTTAACATATTCACAAATAACTGCAAAGCTTTCGATGTCATTCATGAAACTTGAGACTTTAACTGCAGCACTGAGAAACGGCTTTGGTTCCTTATCTACGTGTAGTTTCATGCTGCACATTATGGGATTTCATTTTAAAATGACACACAAGAAAGCTGGAGAACCTAAACATTTTCTGGAAAAAAATTAATAATTGTAAAAATGTACTCAAAAACTGTTAGTAAAGTAAGAATAAAGCTGAGAACATTATAACTATCATTCTCCCCCAAACACCGCCTGCCGCGACACAGAGAATATTTAATCTTGATTAAAGGAAAGACTTGTCTCTCACAAATGTGATGACTAACAGAGACAGAAAGAAATCACAGCAGCCTGAAGGAATAATAGCCCTAATGTGAATTGAAGGGAAAGATACAGGACATTAATCATTTTCTTTATAACACAGCTCAATTTAGCTTGAAATGTGTCAGTAAAAATGTGTTTCTGATATCCAGAGACTGTTGCTGTTAGAACACATGCTGACCTACCTGTTAACTCTCATTATTTTGGAGGTGTCTTGGATCTTAATGTGGGATAAAATTGGCCAGAGATGTCAATATAAATTAAAATCTTGGAGAAATTGTAGAATTTCAATCTTAAACATGCAAGTAAGTTTGTTCTATTTCTTTAACCTACCATTAACCCTTTTGGATCCTGGCACCAGTTTATCAGGACGGGGTTAAACGCATGCAAGGGTCAAAAAACACATGTTCATTATTACCATATTTTAAACAACTCAATAATGATTTGTTTCATGACTCCTATTTTATGTGATGCATACATAAAACATAAAACCTTCTGCTCTTATTGGACGTTATGTGCATCCCCAAAACAAAATGTCTAACAACAAATAGGAAGGTGAGTAGAGCGCCGTGGAAGGGCACATGAACAAAACCCTGGAAAGTTTAACAGCCTGAAAGAATGAATTTGTCGACTCTTTAGTCAGTCCCTCCAAAAACTCGCCAATTCACGCAAATTCAGCCAATCCCCGTGACTTACCGCAAATTTGTTTAATAAGTTACGCGGCATTATTTACACACAGGACTTCCTTCTCAGAGAAAGCAGGCAGGAGCAAAAATATTTTTTTTTTACTTTATTTGTATCACCTGTGATTTGTTACAGCCTGTATATTTAAGCTGTCCCTTTTTCTTTGGTCTTCACTCGGGTTTTGAGTCAGCTTCAGTGAACTTGCTGTGCATTTCCTTGGTCTCTTGAGCTACATCCAGTAAGACTGTTTTATTTTCTCCTGTTGCCTTTTAGTCTTTTTGTTTTCTCTAGTTTAGAGTTTTATTTAGGTTTGTTACACTGAATATTTTTATTCCTGGATTGCCTCTTAGAGTGTTTTTCCTTTGGGTGCAACACAACTGCCTCTTTGGCTCAGTGGTTCACTCTCCAGTCTCCACACCAGAGACCCGGGTTCGAAACCCAGTCGTGACATGGAGGGACTGTTTAGTATTAAAAACTATAACTTAACACACACCACATTCACATTTAAAACATATGTTTCTCTATCTTAGAGCTATGATGCTCTACACAATGACGTTGTAACATAAGATCTTTCATCAGCGTTTATATAAGCGCAGCTCTGACATATCTCTCGGATGACTCCCAACAGAATGCCTTTGTTTACCTTCCATACAATGTAATAAACTTAAATGTTTCTGTGTTGATACAACAACGACTCTTGGGTCATTAATATTAAGGAGATAATGATTTTCTACATCAGGCGGGGCTTGTATTTGTTCCATTTTCTATTGCAAACTGGAGCCTGTACCACGAAGCCGGATTAGCTGGCTAGCCAGGTAAGTTTAGGATTAGTTTGCACCAATGCTGGGTTTTAGGTACCATGAAAGAAACTCGTCTTCATTTGTTCATTGCCATGGTAACTTGCGCTGCACGGCTAACCTGCTCCGGGGCAGGTTAAGTTCTGGATTCGAGATCTCAAAACGAAATTTGACCAATCAGTAGTGAACATTTAAGTGACGAAACTAATTTCTAGTCTCTGTTGCAATGGCTTGTCCTTTTCTGAGAAATCCTGTGGAAATTTCCACGCAAATTGTTCGAAGAGCGCTTCGCAGAGAAAGAGTTTTTAGGGACAGACAAGATCCCATTGCCTTCCCTGATAGTTACTTGTATGAAAGATACAGATTTTCCGCCAAAGGCATATTGTATCTTTGCGAAATTCTAGAGCCGCACATAACAAATGTGACGCACAGAAGCCATGCCCTTACTGTAACGCAAATGGTATGTATTGCGTTGCGTTTTTTGCATGTGTGTGTGTGTGTGTGTGTGTGTGCGTGCGTGTGTGTGTGTGCAAGCATTTAAAATTATTTTTACTGTTAACAGTAGTTCAGCAGTCAAAGCATATTGAAATCCAGTAATTGAAAAGTAGTTAGTAACACTACAACTTTAGTGATCATTCTTCATTTGTCCGGTCGAATGCTTTTAACAATTACACTGTTATTGTAAAGTGGTAGCATAATTTTTACGGGCGTGCAAATACATAAAGTAACGTTACATATACATAATTAGACCTTGATGTATAAAATATGTATTTAATTTACGCATTAACGCTATCCGCAATCTTTCTCCAACAGTCTTCTCTCGCTTTGGCAGCAGACACGGTATTACTGCGCGCTTGTAAAACGTGCTTAAATTCATTGTATTTCTGCATTATAATAGTTTACTCCTCAGCGGAGAAATATAAGGACCTCCCTCTCTCCATGTCGAACGCAATTGGTTGATCGGTGGCACGTCACTCTTTTATGTGCACGCGCGCACCTCAAGTAATCATGCTTAAGGATCAAAGCCTGGGTTAACAAAGAAAGTTGATGAGCTTCATCATGGTACCATTAATGCCTGATTGCATCGGTTTGGATTTGTCAACCCAAAACTAATCCTGTAACTCTGAGTTTGTTCATCTACGTTCATGGTACAGGCCCCTGGTCTGTGGAAAAAATAAATAATAAATAACTACATAAATTCACTGCTTCCATCCAGAGGAAACACCACACCAGGTGTTCACTCACCTGGAGATAACAGAAAACTGTCTAACTCAAACGAAGCACTAACTCCCCCATGTGGTGGCTTTTGAGCAGAACAGGACAAGATAAAAAAAAAGTGTTCAACATTGGCTCCCAAAGATAGCACGCCCCATCTTTAATCTAAAAAAGTGTGCCTATCACTAGAGGTTATATTTTTTTCCTTTGTCCTTATCTATGCATCTTTGTGGTATTTTCGCATATTTTTTTCAGGAGCTTCCAAATTTTGTCCCCACGCAGAACTCCTGCAGATCTCTTAACAACAGGTCTCTGTGTGGAAGAGGAGACATGGGTTCAATACTTGAAATAACTCTTTTGGAGAGTGTAAGTTTAACAGGCAACATCCCTGTATGTAACGAGCTGCTCTTTTTGCTTTAATTTTTAGCACTTTGTATCTATTTTATAATTTGTATCAGTTTCTTCCAGATTTCCACAATAATCAGCAGTGGAACAAATACTTATTTCCCCTTTTGTACAAAGCAGATGGTAAGGCCATAGGGTAGGATTTACTAGCATGATGCAGAGTGCCCATTTCCAAGAAGGATATTTTTAGACCTGCACCACTTTCAAGGTGATAAAGAAAAAAGGAATTTTGACCTTTACATAAAACATTTCCTAAATGTATTTAAATAAAAAAATGAAAAAAAAAAATACACAAAATGTCATAATGGTGGTAATAAAATTTTGACAATGTCTTTGAAGTGACACAATTTTAAAAGCTGGCACTGGGTTGCTGAAGCATGGATTAAAAATGTCAAAGCTTGCTTTTCTTAGCATGAGGCGGCCTGCCATTACTAAATTAGCTCTAAATGAGGGTTTGGTTTCAGAGACGCCAGCCGTTCCACCGCATCTTTGCTAATCCCCCATTACGCTAGCAAACTTTTATCACCCACCATCCCTAATTACTCTGAGATTGTGTAATTACCAGGAGACTGTTAATTAAAACACAGAACGCCATAATAAAGGACCACAAGAAGAAATAACTGAATAATAGAGGGTCTTGAAAGAGAGCCATGCTCCACAAGCCAATCAAACCTCATGTTGCATGTAGAGAGTCATCTAATTTAATTCCATTGCAGTTGAAATGTTCAACCCACAATGGATTCACATGAAAGAGGGTGGTATGTAACGGTTCATATACAGTTTGAAACCAAAAACAGACACATTCATTTCAAATGTGGTTGTTTGTACAATGTTCTGTCATTTTTACATTATTTGATTTTTGGCTCATAAAAAAGGAATATAATGTGTGTCTCTTGGAAGAGTCTACATTGCATACCTCAAAGTCTTTAGAGGAGCTGAATGCAATGTGACTCATGCAATAACTCAAAGCTAATTTGCTTGGGGCAAGACTGACTGCTCTAACCGATTCAAACTACGCTAAAAAGTCTCTTACAAAAGCAGATAACTTTGAATAACTAGCACTTTACTATGGACAGCTTTACATGGAGCAGTCTATAGAGCATTGGAATAGTCCCTGGGGCAAGCGGTTAATTAATTATTAATGTATATTTATTCTAGTTCGCTGTTAAATGTCGTATTAAACCTAAGTTTCACACCTGTAATACTTACTCTCATGCAATACGTTAAATGTCTGACGGCTCATCAGTCAAATAGGGCTATGTTTTGTCTGTTATTTGATGTCCTTTTATGTCCTTAACAACAAATAAGTCCCAAAACCGTCCTCAAACTGGAATGGTGACAGTTTTAGCATGGGAGAAGTAGCACCCTTCGTAAAGGACGCCGTCGTTTACAGGTTTTCTGTCTGGTGCCAGACGATATGATTTATAAAGAAAAGTGCAAGGGTTAGAAACGCAGTGAAGCAGATTAATGGGAACCATTCCAAATTAAACTGGAACCCATGCATGTCTGGTTCGAAAGGATTTTAATAAATAGCAGAAATAGCTTAGTGAAGTTGAATATTCCGGTAGGGGGGATATTAACGATATTCTTATCATAACTCTCGATAATCATAACTCTCACTTACAATTTTCTTCTTGAAGTTGCTAAAATATCATTTACCAGTAATGGAGACCACCTTTGAGCAAGAACAAGTGTTGTGGACCCCCTTGCAACAGAGGAGCTTGGTTATTCTCCATTCAGAAGAGGGTGGGAGTTTACAGGTTGTGCATTAGTAACTTTATAAGCAGCAACATATTTCAATATTTCATAGAGTGTACATTAAATAAAGCAAATTGCATTTTTGGAGAGCATAATCCTGTTTTTTACATAGAAAGTTGACAAAATTATCATTACCTGAAGGAAAAGTCTGGTTGTAAGAGCTGGTTCTATTATATACAACATAAATCTTCATAATTGTGTATTAGTTTTTCTTAAAATTGCATTGTAATCAATATTACGTGTTTAATGTTTGACTAACATTATATAATGTAGTAATCCATGGGTTGCGAATTAAGATGTGACCAGAAGCTCAGATTGACTTTCACAGCAATACAAATAAACCATGAACAGCGTAACTCACCAATATTACTATAATAATAGCATAATGAATAATAACATTTCAGAACACATACAACAAAATGAACACATAAGAACAATGAAACACTGTTATAAAAGTGCAGTGATCAGAGTAGTAAGTTTATTCTGGAATAACATTAAAATATAAATAGCACTGCCAACAGCAGAGCAAGTCGTCACACTTTTTCCTTCACCTTCAACATTACAAGACACAAAATCTCTTGATAAAAAGCTCCTTAAAGCTTTGTTTTGCTTCTATCTGGAATTCAAACACTTAAACATGGACTTTAACAATGTAAAAACTAATCAAAATGATTAGGCAGTTGAACACTCACACTAAGAAAAGTATGTGTATTAAAACACCCATATCCCCCTGCAGAAGAGTGAATTCACTTTATGTACAGCTCATAAATGATTTGTCTTTCAACTTCTCTTTCTTTCAGATTAAAAAATGCATATAAAATAGAACAAAAAGTAATAGTAGAACATTCCTCAATAATCTGTTGTAATGCATTTGATCCATAAAGCACAAGCATTTTTGACTTGAGTTGGGCAATTTGGCCCAACTCAAAAAATCTCTTTTAATTGAACATTTTAACTCTATCACTAACAAGTTTTATGAAGTTAGTGATAATATGTTTACAAGATATTTCTGAATGAAGGGTGCATTCACTCCATATTAAAATAATTGAGGGAAATGGTCCATGATGAGTTAGTGCTTTTAAAGGGAAATTAATTTGATTATAAGTTCTGAATTTCAATTTCGATTAATTTTTGATTATTTGTCCAGCATCCACTTAATTACTTATTGCTGTCAGAACTCTAACTGTAGACCCTTCAAACAATATAGTGTGCTGATAAGATAAGCTGATCTTTCTTTAAAGGGGGAACAAAAGTCTTTTTGATTGGATGTTTTTACTCTTTGATTCAGAATTTCAAAAGAAAAAGATGTGTGCGGACACTTTGTTAGGTACAAGGGAGGCACGAGGACCCTAATCCAAGCCGCTCACAATTTTTATTTACTACTCAGAGACAGAGTTCAATGCAGGCTCAGTTCACTCAAGGGATACAGTCTCAATGGACGATGACGCTCGTAGATAGTGGAGCACTGGAGGTAGCGGATAGAGCTTGTGAGCAGTGGAGAGCCTCCCGGAGTCCGACAACAGAAGGGAGAAGAAAACTCGCTCACAGCACACGGAATAAGCAGGAACAACAGGTAGGGAGCGATTTCTCCAAGAGTTGGTTTGGTGTGATAACGGTGGTTTGAGTGTAGATCAACGCGGAACACTGGATCTCCAATCAAGCATATGAGGGAGGGAGTGACATAACAATATGACAAACGCAGAACAGAACCTAACACATGTATTATTTATTACTAAATCAATTAGTATTTTTTTCTTGGTGGTAAATCCTTCCGAAAGATTCTGGAAGTGAGCTAACTCTCTATTTAGTAATTTAGTTTTCTATTTGCATATAAATGTAAGGACGTCGAGGCTGAAGCTGTGTTGAAATCCATTTGCAGAAGTTTAATGAGGAAACAGTTTTAATGGCCGCCAAACAGGAAGTGACAACTGAAGAAGCAGAGGGAGTGAAGCCAGTCAATATTCAGGTGAGGGCTCCCTCTGCTGGCGTTGCTTTACAATAAATTACTTCCTTCTTCAAAGATCTTGTCAAATGAAGACATTCGTACATGACAAACTATAGAAATCTTTTGAGAGTTTCTTCGTAAGTGGTTGGATGGTAAATCTTTAATTTCAGATTATTAACAAACTTGTTGTGAGTTTCAGAACCAGAATGCTTTGCATTGCACTTGATGATGTTTGGCTTGCTGGGTTGTCGAAACATTGGAATCGATTTTGTCGTAACACCACTAACCATACACTGTGGAACAGCTAGCTGCGAGGAAATGTCAAAATCTGACTTTTAAACAAGTGGCACTGTTATCTAGTGTGGTAGTGCCTGAGGCCGGTCTTATTTTCTATGGTCGGAAACAATGGTCTTGGTCTTGTCTCTGTCTCGACTGTCATTGATATTGGTCTCTAATGATCTGAGTTTCGGTTGCACAGGTGTCCTGGTGTTTTCAATCCAAGAACAAAAAGCAAGCCGCATGCACTCTCATCACATCAAATAATAATATTGGCTATTTTTTCACGCCTCTCTTCAAATAAATCTAGTCGATGGCATATTTTCTCAAGACAAGCATCAGTATTATTCTTTATTTTCTCACAGACAGTGTGAGTGCTGTGTAACGTCACAGTACTCTTGAGATAGAGAGAAGAAAATGTCAGCAAAATCGGCCGTTATTAACTTTGCCATCACGGAGCACAAAGAATATATTTGTAAAAGTTCCATGGAGAAGAAACATTCACAAGCTCATCAGCGACTTCTGGAACAACGTCATCATTCACCTGGCATCTGGAGAGAAATGTGTAACTTAAGAACCGTGTTTAACTGTAGGATGACACAAACACAGACTAATAAATACTAATACTAATAAATTATTTAACTTTAAATTTATCTGAATATGGACGTCTTCCTGGCACATACAAAGTAAAGTGGTCATAGGTGAGAACTTATAATAATATTTATAAGTACTGAATTGAGGAATTGTTGCTTATTAAACAAAATAACAGAACAACAAGAGCAAAATTTATTGCAACTTCTGTTGTTTGCAATAAAGAAAAGCCATGGCTTTGTTCTTGGTCTTGACTTGGTCTCAGCCAGTCATGGTCTTGTTCTTGGCTTAGCATGCCTTGGTCTTAGTCTGTTCTTGGTCGCTTTAGTCTACGGTCTCGGCAGACTCTGGTCTTGGCTGGTTCTTGATCTCCGTTCAGTTTGGTCTTGACTACAAGACTATAATGTTATCACAACTTAAGTTCATTAAGCTCTTAAGAGCAGCACAGATGCAGTCTTTCTGTGCAAGTGCTTGATTATATAGACCTGGGGTCATTAAAGCAATTGAAATTCAATCTGAATGTAATTATTTGGATGCGTGAGTGAATTTCTTTCAGTTCAATGTGTATAAATAAGTATATTAGTATAAAACAAGTCTTTACTGCTGCAGAGAATAACTTACTTCTTTGTAACTTTGTAAAATGTTTTAATTACAAACCAGAATCATTAAAAAATGAAATTAAATTACTGTTGTTAATTAAAATGGTCTCCAAAAGCATTTACTGATGTAAATCTATTCACAACTTGTGTAAGATCAAGTTTTATATTACCAAGAAGGGTGCAATGGGAATTACTACTGTTGCATGTCTTATTGAATAATTATCATGTTTCCAAGAGTATTTAATCCGTAAAATCTCTCAGAGCTATCTTTCAAGCTCCAGTAGCTTTTGGCCATGGCTTGTTTACCAATTCTCCCTTCAAAACGTAGAAACAAAATGATATACATTTATTTTTCAGAGGCAGATGCTGGAAGCAGAGCAAAAGGAGAAAATCTGAATGGAAGCATTTATTAATTTACTAATCTAAGCTTGATTACAAAGCAGAGTAAATGTTAAAAGGCATGTGTTTGTTCTGTTGTTTGATGAGTCAGGGCTGCAAATGCTTTTGAATGCCCTCCACAGTGACACACACCACAAAGCCTTGGACAAAAAAGAACATCAATTATTTAGAGGCAGAGGCCGGCAACACAACAAATGCTAAAAATGATCCACTGATTATACACAGGAAGTAGGTTCGTTAGAGGGGTATCCACAAGTTTAGTTTACCATATGTCCACTAGTAGAGCACAGAATAATTTGCTTCACGTCCATACAGTCTTCCCCAGGCAGTTTCACAAATGCTTTCCTCATACAGAACCAATAAACAAATAAGACACATTTTGAAACACCACATAACTAACAATAACTAAACAGACTGCTAAAACAACACAGTCATTTAATTGAATTTAACAGACACCGTGTCCAGTGATGTCACCGTGCTCGGGCCAATGAGTGCGTAGGAATGACGCCAGTCGTTATAGTATCAACGTTAAGTACATGCACGCTGATTAAACCTGCAAACATTAACTGTGTTAGAGCCGTATGTAAAACCTATTTCATGAAATCATATATGTATAAGGTTAATAGTAACCCTTTAACATTACTTACCAATTTTCCTGCCGTTTTACTTGTCCAAGTTGCTCCATGTGGTGTAACAACATGGCGGAACGATGAACGTTGAGACACACGCCCACTAATAACGTCGGTAGTCACATGTCAATGCAAACCAATATATTTAATTTAATGTAGAGAAATGTATTACTTTACACCAACACTGACGTACTTTTAATTTGGATCAAACTAATTATTTTTTAATTAAACGTTTTACATTAGATCAAATATAAAAACTTATTTAGAGCAATGACATGCCTTGTGCACTTTTTTCAGTTCAGGAAATAGTCCTCTCTACTTTTCTACACAATTTACAGCCATAAAGTAATTAACTGAACTTTACAACTACCCTCAAAAATACAAATTTGCTGTAAAGAAAAACAATCGATGTAAACCAAGACTATACCAAACCAAGACTATGGCCCAACTATACCAAAGACAGTGGAGTAGATGCACTAAAAGCAGTTGAAAGAAATAGAAACACTGAAAGTGTCTCAGTATGAGAGAAATTCAAGGATGTTTCAGTTTGCTGCGGTCTGCAAAACACTTGAACCATTTCTCTCTCAATCTGCTCCACTCACTTACTTCCCTCTTATCTCCACTCTTTTAATATCATCACTCAGAGCACGAGAGTGTAAAGGACAGTTCACGCACACACATCGATAAGATGCTCATACTGTCATTCAGAAAGGTAATTCAACCCCCTTAAAGAGTCTGATTGAAAAATAAAGAGGGATGGAGAGTCTGAGACGAGTGCCCGCTATTACCATGCATTGAAACCTAATGCCTTTAAATCTTTTAAACAATCTGATGGGTTTTCATCTGTCTGAACTCATCCGTGCACCTTACACAACATCTGGATAAAGATTATTGTACTTGTATTGCAATTTAAACGCACATGAATCTAAAATATTTTTATGTTAATTCAATTTTTCTGTCCCCTCATCAAAAACTCAAGTTTATTCAGAATCCTGTATTCCTTTTTTGTGACGTCTTGATGTTCCTTGCTATGACCACAGTTCTTACCTCCGCCCACTGGCCTATTAAAATAGTGGCTAGTACAGCTCATCTCTGTGCAGATCAGGTGCGCTGCCTGACCCGGAATTGAGAACATCAGACCCGCGCAGAGAAAGGGTGTTTTTTGTCAATTATAATGCAATAGGTGATGTTAAGCAATTTTGGCATCGACAATTGCTGCTTAATAAATTGTGAAGCAGCAATATTAGTGGTTCCCTTTCAGTCGAAACGCAGACGGTGTCAAAAGTTTTGACTATGGGAGAACCCGAGCCTGAGAGGAGTGGAGCAGAATGTTTAACAGGTTCATTGGATTGTGGCAGCTATCCAGCTGGCTTACCAGGTGAGTGGTGTACCCTGCCCTCTAGAGAAGCTGAGGGCCTTCTGCATGCTGAGTGGTGGCAGTTAACCCGTAGGCACAGTTGGGGGTAATACCCATGGATGCACATCCCTATGGGTTTGTCAAACATCCGTTCCCTCATCACCAACTCCAACACTGTGGGCTCTGGTCCGGGGCCTAAGCACCACTAGGACCCCCGGATCAAGGATGTGCTATAACTGGAGGTTCCTAGTCCTGCGGGAAGGTCCCTTGGCCATGTATTTCAAGTCGATGATCTGAGGTGCTGTAGAGGTAAGTGGGTTTGGCTCCTCGGAAGAATGCAAAATGACTGTAGAGTGAGCTCTCCTCTTATAGAGCAGTTGATTGCTAATCAAGTACACTCGCCAATCAATTTGCCCATTAAAACTTCAGCTCCACCCCTCTCAGGCATGGGTTCTCCCATAGTTGAAACTTCGACACCTGAAAATGGTAAATAATGTCAGTGGACAATATTTAACTTTATCTCACACAAACAGCACAAGAGATCGTTAGCATACAGAGGCACTGAACTGCGTGAAGCGTGTTGTTATTTCTACACGTTTACGGTGAATTCATTCACTTTTGAAATGATGAGATACAAGTTTTCTATGAACTTTGGGCTTTATTTATGTCCCTTTCCAGCCCGGGTGCCACACAGAAATCTCTTTATTCCCATTTGAACAACATGTGTCCCAAAAGGGGCATGGAGAAAGCATGACTGTGGGAAAGACAGGGGTAAACGGTGCTTTTGCAGTGGACAAAATATGAGGTGATTCAACGATGATTAATGTTGCATTTAGAAAGCTACTAATGGTACAGTGCTATTGTAGAGGGTTCAAATATTTTTTTTACTGTTTAAAAAATGGCATAATATGGCCCCTTTAAACTGCAATAAAATCATCTTCAAATTAATATCATTGTTTAATAATTTAGCACTCTTAGGGTTGCAATTTGTTCTTAATGAAGATGTGACCAAAAGCATTTTTGAAAAGATTTATTAGATTGAGTTTCTCAGCAATACAAATGTATCACCAACAGCATAACTCAACATTAGCTCAATCACTGACTCATTCTATGTAACACCCTTCTCAGAAATCATTCAGAACTTTGGAATGGCCTAATAACATCCTGCTCATTTCTGAAAATGTACAAGAAAAATGTCTAGAAAACACCACTGAATACATGTTAATATCTCAAAAAAAGTGTGTTGGTAGGCTCTAGGATTCTCAAATATTGCATACTTTCCAGACGTAAGCACAAGTCTCATTCTGAAAATAAAGATTTTAATTATTTTTTTTTTTGTCTAGCAGTTTTACGAAATAGACAAAATCAAACATTTTCTGTGAATATATTCTGGAGGGAGATACACAGATACAGTAATAATGTTGTGTTTACAAATATAATTTTCATATATATTATATGGGAATTTTAAAGTCTCTCTGCATTCATTCATAAATACAACTTTGCAACCGTGTCCTTGATGGATTCTTTGTTGGGAATAAATGAGCTAAATGGTTGGCTATTTTAAGACTTTAAACTCTGGAGTGAAGAAACAAAGATCACTGTTGCTGGAATTAATGGTTTTAAAACCTGATGCCTACAGTGAAACATGGTGGTGGCAGGGTCCTGATGTGGGGCTGAAGCAAGAAGGAGAGCATCGCCCTCCATCCAACATCCAGCTCTAAAAGCAGTTCTTCCTGAAAAATGGAGAACTTGTTCATTCTATGCCTAGAAAACTTGGTGCGGTCTTAAAAAATCCTGGTGCTAGTACTAAAACACCAGATGTAGTAGTTTTTGTTGTGGGATGTATTTGGTTTAGTAAAACTGAAGGTTTTGTGATCCAAGTTACATTATTAACCCTAATTTCATGTTTCAGAGTTAAATAAGTGTTGAATAAAACATAACGTTTGGAAATTGTTCTTTTGTTAACTGAGCTACTGACTAATTTCATACTTTTTAAAGAGGGTGTACTCATTTATGCTGAGCACTGTATTTTCTCAGTTATTTGCTGCATTTATTCAGTATTGTCATCGATTTGTTCACCCTTTATTTACACATATAGTCTCCAAGAGCAACATTCAGTGGAGAGCTGAGAGATTGCATAGGAAAACTTACAGCAGATCCAGAACCATAATCAGACTGTGATAAAGCATAGATCGGTGGAGTTCAGGTCAGAGTTCAGAGATGAACAATGGGCACGTCACGCAATCCAACCACAGCCAAGGACACCATCATTCACTCCTTTACATCCCTCCTCCCCCGAGTGACATGGAACTGAACAAGAATCAAGCTCATACTTTCATCTGACGCGTCTTTAACTGCTCTGCCACAGCAAACACATCAATAGTGATGGATTATCACAGCAACAGAGAGCCGAGCAGAACATTATCCTGTCTCGAACATAGCAGCGCAGCTTCACGAGCTCTCAAACATCTTAGCCAATCCATCCAAACCTAACAGAGATAATAAACTAAATTAACTTTAAATAAAACCAAGCGATTTGCAAAGTTTGTACTCAGCAAACACAAATTAATTGATTCAATTTGGTCACAGGAGTCGAAACTGGTGAAGAGAAGCCCTTTCTAATAGGTACATTTTTTTCTCGCTACAAAGACACAAGTTTTGAGTGCAGCAGACTTGAAAAATTTGGGACGAGTTATCAGCACTCAAACTTTACCTTCATGTACATAACGGTACGTTTCCATGACGATGGAAAGTAAAATGTGTCTTGAGGGGTTTTGGTGATCGAGAACCTTGAGCTGTGCCATTAATGAACTTCTTTGTTCGGGATCTCTGTTCTTTTAACTTCTTTAACTAACGAAGTAGGTCAAATATACCACTTTAATTGGTACAACTGTCCAACCACTCGTTAAAGTAAATTTCTAATCAGCCAATCACACTGCAATGACATGGTCAAGACGATATGCTGCCCTTCAAACTGAGCATCAAAACGTTGACGAAAGGTGATTTAAGTTATGGAACGTGGCTTGGTTGTTGGGATTTTCATGCACAACCTGGTACTAGCAAGGTGTACCTAATAAAGTGCCAGTGAGTGCACACAATATCCATTTTGAACATGTAGAATATTTTAGTACTTTGTATTTTTTTTGTACTTAGATGAGGCTTACAGATACCAGTTGGTTTTCGATATTGTGTTGAGGTGAAGAATCACAGGTGGTTTATTATAAAAGTTGCTCTGTGCAATAAGTAGTTATCCGTGGTGAATGTGCTCTAGCTATTCAGAACCCAAGTGCAGTGGCGAGGGGATCAGCCGCTCCAGGCTCAGCTGCTGTCTGTCGGGATGAGAAAGAGAGAAACAACAACCAGACGTCAGGAGTATATTGCTCGTAGACTTTGGTCTCCTTTTATTCCCATCCTGCAAAGTGGAGTCAGGTGTGTCTGGGCCACGCTGATTGGAATAGACACAATATTTAATTGTTTTCTTATTTTACAGACGGTTTTCACAACACAAATTAACTCATGAGTGGATGAAATGGGAAATAACAGAAAAGGCAGAGATTTTAGAGGAATTGCTTTGTGTGCCATTAGTTTGTAAGGTCACTTTAAGTTTCATAATTTGGAAAAATGACAACAATGTTCTGTGAGTTATTTCTCATGAGGGCTACAAATGTGCGTGGTAACAATAAATAAATGGAGCAGATATCAAAATATTCAGAAAATAAACAGCTACTACAACTTATAAATGCAGTTTGCTCACACGCAAAAAAGTTTTTTTAAAGAAGTCACATGCTTTCCTCCATCTTTTATCACAGCAACTGCAATCTGGAAGGAAAATCTGACTTCAGATCATAATGAGCACTTCACAGAAAACACACACATTCTGAAAAATAACTGAAAACCTTCTGGAATAGATCTCTGAATTTGAGACCTATTTCAAAATTCTAAAAAAGTTGCCTAAAGCTGTGTCTACTAAATTTGACCTAAAACCAAACGTGTATGCGTTGATAACTTAACCCTTGTGCATTGTTTAAATCCTCTTTTAGCAGCCGCTAAATGAAACTGCTGTATAAAACACGCACCGCTCACATACCGTAAATGCTGTTGTACTCCATTAACTTCATATACAAGTCAGAAACTACGCTTTTTTGTGCACAGCGTTAAACTTCCCCTTCCCAAAAGGAATGATCAGCAACAATCAGGAATTTAAATCTGGTGCTACACAAAAACTGTTGTTACTAATCTTTGACATCCATCGATTGTGATGAAAGGTAAAAAAAAATAAATCAAAGACATTTTTGTCATTGACATCATGTAAGATCTTGGTAATAAAAATCCCGGAGTAGTTTAAAGGCAGGCGAGTTAAGCTGAGTATTTTGATCAGAGCTGAGGTAGATAAAGAGATTCATACAAATAGAAATAGAAAAAAAAAAACATTGATCTGATAGATTTTTACCGCAGTTTAATTTAGTGGCTGTTAACAGTCACGAATAACACAAAAAGGGATTTCAAAGCATTTTGCAAATATATGTAAAAATTTTCACCAAAATTCAGTCAATTTGATCACATGGCGTGGCCTAATTTAGACTCAAAATCCCCCTGGTGTCTGAAAACATCCCCAATATACGGTGAAAGGTTTGTGTTGCAACTAAAATCTTTTTCTGAACAATTGAGAGCTTGTAGACATAGCCTTTTTCAAAACGTATTAATGATTTGACCCCTAAAAAGTGGGGTCCTTGAATTTTTTTGAGTGTATAAAACTAGACTATTACTTCACACAGGTTTCTAGAGGGGGGCTGTGATTCCAGTTCCTAGTTGAAAATGCAGTCAGTTGATAATAGGCAAAAAAAAAATGAACTAAGCTGATAAAGCTCGATGGCATACAGTGAAGCCCTTTTAATTTCACTTTCAGGTATAGAGCTGCATGATCTTTCATTTGAATTTAAAGTTCATTTAGAGAGAAACAAGGAGATGCGGCATACGCAACAAAAAATGCCCGACCTGAAAACAGCTGAACAGAGAAGATTCAGGGATTTCTAGCCAGAACAGACATGATCCTGGAGCTTGTTTTCGAGTGCCAATCTTTCTTAAAATTTAACATATAGCTGCAAAGCTTACACAAATATGTTATGTGAATTAATTAAAGCTTGGTGGCTCAACTTTTGTTTCTTTCTTCCAGTTGGCTCTTGGTTTAGGATGCCTTTTCTTTTTTGAGTTTGGGAATGTTCTCCTTCTGGTGCTTTCTTTCCCACACAGCCACAGAAAAACAAGGAAAGTAACTCAGACATTACAGAATCAAACCTTAAGAATACGCTAGAACACAATGTGCCGCAGCACATTTAACCTTGACTTCAATTCAGCACAATAATGAATTTAACTTCAAATCAACACATTATCTGCATTACAGTTTTTTTCAATCGCTAACAAGCTCTTGCCCATACTTCAGATACTTTTTCACAGACTACTAAACACAATTAGCCAAATTGTAAATTTTGTTCTCAAAAACACATCTTGTTAAATAAATATTAACTCTCTACACACTATATTTATCAAAACACTGAAAATCTGACTCAAAATGAAATAAATCTTTCAAAGAATAACATTTGTTTTCGTTTCACAAGGTAAATGCAGCCAAAAAAAAGTTCACCAGGTTTCAAAAATACTGGAGTATAAGTTTTAATACTTTATTTTAAAAACTACATAGACTTTTATGTTTCGGGTTTATAGATATTTCCATGCAAAACAAGCAATCCATAAATGTAACAATGATTTTCTTGGTTGGGCTCTGTATCTTTGTGTTTTTCACATTTAAAAGCATTTCATTTAAAAAACAAATTATATTTTTTTCTTTAGTGTTCACTACAGGAAGTACAGTAGAAAACACGGAATGATAGAACAGAAAACATTTTACAGTTCTGCTTACAGTGAACAAAATATCCATGAAACAAATCTTTATTTTAAACTTTTTTTCTTAAAAGCCTAAATACAAGGAAGGTGGAGGTGGTCTAAAAAAAAAACAGAAAATTACTGCATCTACTGTACACTCAGCGGCCATCAGGGTTTCTGTGGGCTTCCTCATCCAGACATTATAGTTTTTTTTGTTTCCACGACTTCTCAAAGTCCTCTTTTTACTGTGTAAGTGTAAATGTACTAGAAAACAATAACCCCCTTCCACTGAGTCTAAGCCAGACTGGAATTAGCCCAATTTACCAAAATGCATCAGCTGTGAGTAAATTATTAAAAAAAAAATAATAACAAATACAATCAATACTTTTAGTTAAACATGTAGCTTGTCTGTTACGGAAATGAAAGCATTGTAGAAATGTGACTGCATATTGTGTGAAAACGACATGAAATTTGTTAATGGTACGGCCACAAAAGTCTAATTTTATGCTAATTGTATTTAGAGATTTGAAAATGTGGCAACTGATTGGACAAACGCTTCTTAATGACCAAAAAAAAAACAGTAATACAAACGTGTGGTTCATGGTGCTCTTTTAATGGACGAAGAAGAAACCACTATTTTCCCACCTTTTTATTAGTCAAACTAAAATGTTCTGTCAAACTAAATCTCTCTCCTGTCATTAATCCATACCCACTATTTGACATATTTTACTTGTATCCATCATTGCTTAGCAATTGTCAGCTATAATTAACGGTTTCCTAGACAAGTTTGAAAATCTCTCCTCCTACTGAAAGGATGCAATCGACCATCACTTCTGTTCAGACTCACAAGGAACATTGTGTGCTGGATGTCAACTAGGAATGAACAATTGACTTGTTCTTCAACTTTTATGTGCTTTCAGTGAATGTTCAAGGTCAGGTTTTGCTGTTATAGAAATGGATGGCAAAGGAAACATTCAAAAACCTTAATTTGTCTGTTCGTTGACGACTAACTTAGCTTGTACATGAATAGCTTTTGTTCACCTGCTTCTCTTTCTCTTGCCTCTAGAGTGAATTAAAGTTCTACGGAGATGAATTTGTGCAAATGGAATCAGAAAAAAATGGTTGTTTTCTTTGTCTGAGAAGAATCGGGTTCCAATCTTCAACTGTTTACTTCATTAGTCACCCTGGGAACCCAACATGAAACCTTTAGATTTGCTTGTGCCATGGTCTATTAATTAGGCTATAAAGCAGTGATATTTTTATTAAATAAATACTATTTTAGTCAGGACTATTTAAATATATTATTTTGATAATCTATGAATGTAGTGTCTGTGATGTCACCAATAGGTTTCGGATAGAGTGGGTGAAGGTTTAAATTCGGCCCATACAGCTGGAAGAGCATCACTACAGGGTTATTTTGATTGGGCAGAGGGTGGAAAGTTTTAAATAAAATTTGACGAAATGAGTAATAAAAAAAAAATCACCCCCTCAAAGTTTTTATGAAGGTTAAAATTTGTGGGTTTGACTAACCCTAACCCTATCCACTGTATACACAGTCAAAGACCCAGACGCGTGTACCAGGGGGAGGTCATTGACACGGGCAAACTCCTCATCCAGGAAATGGCCTACAGCACCAGAGTTCAGCAGGGTTGGGCAGTTGACCAGGAAGAAAATGGGGTTGCAGGGAAAGAGGAAGAGTTGAACCCTGGGGGCCTCACGGCTATGGAGAGTTGCATCAGACACCTCAGTCATCTACATGCTTCTGACTTTCAGAGTGCTAGCACGAAAGCCATGCAGGATCTCTCAGAGTCATAGGTCGCAGACTGAATGGAGAACATCAAGAATGTCTGACAATGAGCTGGCTCACCACTGTAGCAGGGCGTTTTACACACGTGGATCTACGTGTCGCAGCACTAGCGTCTCGCCATGACGGCTCATTCAACTTAGGCATGGAGGCTCTTTACGGTGATTTCCTCCTCGTAGTGGTCCAGAGGTACTCCTTTTCTCTCCAGATTATTTTGAAACTAACTTTTCCTGGGTCCATTCTGTATGTTGTGAAGGAAGACTCAGATGCAAGACACTCAGATTTATTAACCCTCAAAAGCATTCACCGGGCAACAGGCCTGAATTACTCCAAAATAAGGGACCAGTCACTATGAGGAACAACGTCACACAACCTTGAAAGCCAGCATACACTCTGAGCCGGCACGGAGTGGGGAGGTGCAAGGAATATCCCAGATACTGACAACCACCGACTCCAGAGCAGATTAAACTCACAGTGGGAGGAATAGACACATAGATCCACACAACTCCAGACGGGACTGGAACAAAAGGATTTGATCAGGTAAGACATGTATCGATATAGTTTGACAAGGGAGAGAGAGAAAACTGTTCGATTTGAGCGAACTCATGAGAGGTGCGTCCTAATGAGACTCCAGCAGCTGAATGGGCCATAGTACACAATGAGACATTCAAAACTAAACTGGAGTATTTAACCAACCCTTCATTAAACACCTGCCAGCCAATCAGAATCCAGTTTTCTGACAGGCCAGGATTTTTCATCTTCTATTGGGAATCTTCGCCAGCCTCAAGTGTTTCTTTGCTGAAATCTAGCTAAAAAAATAAAACCAGAACAGGCAAAGAAATGCAACTGGTGGAGCCCAGACAATGCTTTGAGGAGTTTCCAGATGATAGTTTAGAGAATGAGATGAGACAGGAGCAAGAGGAGAAGTTAAGCTTACGCTGCATCAGACACATTTGTTCTGTCTCGCCAAATGACACACTTAAGATTTAGTTCTACTTGCCATCTGAAAGGCCAACAAAGAGCTTGAGGGAGCAGAACTGAGACGCTGGCTATTAGCTGCTCCACTGGACTGGGTTTGAGTTAACAGCTCGCTGCTTCTGCAGGACGTCTTGCTACTTTCCATCAGGAACTCTGACGGTAAGAGTGAAATGGTCTTTATTCAGAGTGTCTCAGTCAGCGTTTTCCTTTTCTCCTTTCTTTTTATTCAGCTTTCTGTTGCATCAAAAAGTCTAGGCTATATTAAAGGAACAGTTCACCCAAGGCACATTGTCTAAAAGCCTTTACTGGCGACTATAGCTTTCTAAGTTTTGAACAAATACAGTCCCTGAAAACAAGACTCTCCTTCCAAACTCCTCAAAGAGCAAAAGTGAGTTTTGCAAATGTCGAAAACCCATCTGTGGTTATTTACAGCTGGATGAGAGGTGAAGAGTGCTGTGGAGGGGGTAAGGGATCAAAGCTCAGGCTGAGTTCAGAGTGTGCATACTTCAGTCAATAGCACTTTAGCAGCGAATGCCAATCGATGAGCCACAGAGGAAATGTAATGCACAGGGAGATGGACAGATGAGTGAAAGAGGAAAGAATCTCAGCATTCATTCATGTGCTAAGAGCTGGAGTGCAGGGTGAAATGTGGAGAGTTCAATAGAGAAGGTGGTGCAGATGGATGATATTGAAGGTTTCACTTGCTGAAGTGTGATGAGAGGAAAAGAGATCTGCTCTGTGTATGAAGAGTGTTCTGAGACTGGGATGTAAAAAGCTGTCAAGAATTTGCAAATTGATGTTTGTCATGAATTCAGCCATCTGATCACCTGATGGATCCATTACTGGTAGTGGACAGACGTGCAAGTCCAAACCATGTGATTATTTTTGAAAGCTTTTAAATATAACAGAATATGAGCTGTAAAACAGCGGTCTAGACCATGTTGAAGTGCCCCCATTATGGATCTTTGAAAAGTACCATTCCTTCGGCATCTGACGAGATTTCATCAAAACACGGTGAAACAGTGAAGGCTCAGAGAAAATATTTTGACCTTTTTTCCTGTGTTTCTTTTGTCGACAACTGTTGCTGTTTAGTCAACAACTTCCTCAATCTAAAGGTGTCAAAATATTCACATTCATCACTCAAGAAGAAATTTTGATGCTATGGTTTAAAAGAGAAAGTACCAAGTATTTTTTTTTTAATAAAGAAAGTTAAGTTCTGATTTTAAAAGTACTTCAAGTGTAAAAGTAACAGTCAAGTGAGAACAAAATGAAACATTTTCATTATTGACTGTTGCTGAAAAATGTGGGATTCAATCTGTTTCAGCCTCAGAAGCTAAAATTAAAAGTGAAACACATTTTAGTAAAATTATAAAATCTATTAAAGCTGCAAGCAGCAATCAAAGGGTGAACAGTTTGTTGCAACAGGATAAGTATTCAAGTGAGAATTGTCAAAAGTACTGAACAAATCAGGCAAATGAAATAATGAAAGCCCATCTAAAAGTGTCATGATCCCCAGGTGGCGCTGTAAACAAGTTTGAATATTTTTCTGTTATTGATTTGGCCAATATTCTTGTCACATGTGTCAAAACAAGTAAGAAGTATCTTATCAATGTTAAATACATAACCAAGATGTGCTCACACATGAAATGTAAAATTTGGGACAGATGTTACTTACTCACAACATAATCTTTTTGGCAAAATTTTACTTTCAATGGCTGCAGTGCACACATAGCTTAATAATTTTTTTAGACCTCCAAAAATGCATGAAATAATAATACACTGAGCAATCATTGTAATCAAGGTGCTCGAGAACTAATGAAATGTGCAGTAGGGCTGTGCAATTAATCATAATAAAAAAAAAATCACAATTTAAACAAGATCTACATAGCACAAGGCTGCAATTTTATCTGTTAATTTATTTGTATTCATAATACGTTCTTATACACATCATTTTAATATGTTAAACAATCAAACCTTGTGCATAACAAATCTTTGCCACCAGCTCACCTTCGGAGAGAGGGTTTAGTTCTGGGGGAAATGCTGAAAATCAGAAATGGTGGACATACTGGTTTTTCTTGCAAAAAAAACTTCAAGAGCAATCAGTTTTTTTGGTTTTGTACATTAGTTTTTATTTATTGTTATGACTGGAATTCAGGTTAGTAATGTATTTTATGTTGTCTGTTTTCCAGACATGTTACTACAGTTTTGTTATTTCTTTGTGAAATTTTGTTATGCACTTCTTTTTAGAATGTATGTATGTAGCTCACTCGAAAAATTCACAATTGCAATATTCTTGAAAAAAACTTTGAACTTTGAGTTTTCCAAAGAGTTTTTACTTGTATTCAACAATGTCAAAAATTCATCCAAGTATAGCAGTGGTGTCTGGTGGTGCTAGTTCGGGTTGGTGCCTGGGTGGGTCATTTCATAATTTGAGTCCTTTTTTCATAAATCACATCTGGCAAAAGATGCTTCTTATTCTTGTCATGATTGGATGGCATTTGTTTTTTCCTTTAGCCAACAACAAATCAAATCCAGAAGGCGCTTTTTTCTTCTTTTTTTTAAATGTAATTGATTATGAGTTTGGAAACACCTGCGATGTCACCTTTAGATTGAGGCAGAAGTGTCAAGTAAACTATGTTTATGCAATTATCTCTACTTTCTCCTTATTACATTAAAAAAAAAAAAAAAAACAATTCTGCTTGTTTTCATTCCTGCTTTGTCATAAAAGTAAAAGCATCCTGATCAATTTTGAATCCCTTTTTGCCATTGGCACTGTCTTGTTCTTTAGTGGCACAGATTCAACAAGGTGCTGGAAACATTCCCAAAGAGAGTTTGCTCCCTATTGACATGAGAGCATCACGCAGTCAATACTATTTGTCATCCGTGATGCGAATCTCCCGTTCAACCGCATCCCAAAGGTGCTCTACTGGATTGAGGTCTAGTGACTGTTGAGGCCATTTGAGTACAGTGAACTCATCAGAGTACAGTGAAAACATACAACGTGGATCGTTCTCCTGCTGGAAGTGGTATCAGAAGATTGGGACATTGTGGTCATAAAGGGATGGACATGTTCAGCAACAATACTCATTTAGACCGGGGTGTTGACACAATGCATATTTGGTACTAATCGGCCAAAGATTTCAAAGAAAACATGCCGCTGCACCATTACACCACCATCACTAGCCTGAACTGTTGATACAAGGCAGGATGGATCCATGCTTTCATGTTGGGACTGCCAAGTTCTGACCCCACCATCCAAATGTTGCAGCAGAAATTGAAACTCATCAGACAAGGCATATACATGTGGACAAAATTGTTGGTACCCCTCAATTAAAGAACAAACCCACAATTCTCACTGAAATCACTCAAAACTTACAAAAGTTACAACAAATACAAATTTATTGAAAATTAAACAATCAAAATCAGCCATCACTTTTGAATTGTTGATTAACATAATTATTAAAAAAAAATATTGAAGCAGGCCTGGACAAAAATGATGTTACCTCTATAAAAGGTTGAAAACTATTTGACCAGAGTGACATGATTAACTCAGGTGTGTCCATTTATTGACATCACAGGTGTTTCCAAACTCATAATCAGTCAGTCTGCCTATTTAAAGGGAGACAAGTAGTCACTCTGCTGTTTGGTGAAAAGGTGAGTACCACACTGAACATGGACGACAGAAAGCGAAGGAGAGAATTGTCCCAGGACATCCTAAAAAAACTATAGACTTAAAGGTAAAGGCTATACGACCATCTTGAAGTTCCTGTGACAACAGTGGCTCATATTATTCAGAAGTTCAAGACCCACGGGACAGTAGCCAACCTCCCTGGACGTGGCCGCAAGATGAAAATTGATGACAAATTGAAGAGACGGATCGTTTGAATTGTATCCAAAGAGCCCAGAACAACCTCCAAAGAAATTAAAGGTGAACTCCAAGGGCGAGGTACATCAGTGTCAGATCGCACCATTCGTTGTTGTTTGAGCCAAAGTGGACTTCATGGGAGACGCCAAGGAGGACACCACTGCTGAAAAGAAATCATAAAAAAGCGAGACTGGAATTTGCAAAAATGCATGTTGACAAGCCACAAAGCTTCTGGGAGAATGTCCTTTGGACAGATGAGACCAAACTGGAGCTTTATGGTGAGGCACGTCGTTCATAGACTCAAAAACCAAGCATATGAAGAAAAGAACAATGTCCCTACGGTGAAACATGGAGGATGCTCAGTAATGTTTTGGGGCTGCTTTGCTGCATCTGGCACAGGGTGTCTTGAATGAGTGCAAGGTCTTGAATGAAATCTGAAGACCATCAAGGCATTCTGGAGAGAAATGTACTGCCTACTGTCAGAAAGCTTGGTCTCAGTCGCAGGTCATGGGTCTTCCAGCAGGACAACGATCCAAAGCACACAGCCAAAAACACCCGAGAACTGCTGAGAGAAAAGTGTTGGACTGTTCTAAAGTGGCCTTCCATGAGCCCAGATCTGAATCCCATTGAACATCTGTGAAACATGCCATTTGGAGAAGACACCCATCAAACCTGAGACAACTGGAGCAGTTTGCTCATGAGGAGTGGGCCAAAATCCCTGTTGACAGCTGCAGAACGATCATCGACAAATACAGAAATCGTTTAAATGCAGTGATTGCCTCAAAAGGTTGTGCAACAAAATATTGAGTTATGGGTACCATCATTTTTGTCCAGCCCTATTTCTTTAGTTGTTGTTTTTTATATATAATTATGTTACTCAACAATTCAAAAGTAATGGCTGATTTTGATTATTTAATTTAAAATAAATGTTTATTTATTGTTACTTTTGTAAGTTTCGAGTGATTTTAGTGAGAATTGTGGGTTTTTCCTTTTTTAACTGAGGGGTACCAACAATTTTGTCCATGTGTGTATATACATCATTGGTGGTCTATATAAAGATCATTCAGATCAATATATCAAATAGGAGACAAACACAGTGATATCTAAGTACCAGAATTTGTGTGTGAACAATTGAGAAAAACTGTAAGTGGAATCCATGTGACCCTCAACAAAATTCCCAAGTCCCTGCACTGGACACACAGCATGATGGAACCACCACCACTTTTGACTGTTGGGAGCAAGTGTTTTCTTGGAATGCTGTGTTGTTTTTCTGCCATGACCTTGTTTTGAACAAATAACTCTATTTTTGTTTCACCTTATTCCAAAATAAAGCTTGCTTTAGTGAAAACAACCATTGTTCTCATGTGATCTGAAAGTTGTTTTGAGGCTGTCCTGTTGCCTCGTTAGAGAAGATACAAAGAGGAGAAATACTTACAAATGACCTCCTGTAAATACTTTGTACTGATCAGGTCAAGAGTCTCTGAGGTTCCCAAACCAATTTTCACTTCTAATAAATAGCGTTGAAGGTATTCAAATCAATAACATGACAATGTCACACGAAACTAATTTCTAAAATGGTTCATTTAGTTTAAAATAGTTCTTGCATACTGTGTTTTCTCCTATATGATATTATTCATTTTTTGAGTGTGCTTGAAAATGTGCTTTTAAATGTAGAGCTTTGTAATTTGTTTTTATTCCATTACACAGCGACCCCATAAGTGAAGGTGATTAATGACTCACGTCATAGCAAACCAAACACTGATATTACATACACTAAAATTGTCTGCAATGACCCTTTTCTAAACTACTTTGTGCATGTTACAGAAGGGCACTCCAAAGTGGTCCCCAGGCGAAATTGATTTCATCCCAGAGATGCACTGAAATGGAAACGAATGAGTGCTGAGAGGAGAGCCCTTATGGGGCGATGCTGCAAAACGCTACAGGACACGAGTTTGACTAGAAGATTCAATTAACTCGACTGAATCAAACTCTTGATTTTTTTTTTTGGTGGAGAGGCCTCTTCCGATGGCCCTGCAGTTTTTAATTAGATTCATGCTGCTTCAGACCTCTTTGAAATAATGTCTTTCTGATGGAGTTTGGATGGAAGATGTAGACGACACTTCCAAGTGCCAATCATATTCCCACAAAACTTGACCAATCAGAAATCTACGAGTGTTCAAGATGACAGAGGTCATACAGATTGGGGTCCTTTCACGTCAAAACACTGAATCTCGCCGGATGTGAACTGGAGATCACCAGCAGACCCCTGTGACCCCGAAAGGGAATAAGAGTGTAAGAAGATGAATGTAAAGGTGTGGATGAACGTTTCATGGATTTTCAATGTTTCGGTTAACGGCGTTATTTTTAAAAACATTGTTTTATGAACAAATGAAAAATATCGAGTATGTTTGATTATTAAATGATTTCTGAATTCTTCTCACTTGCTCAAACTGCCATGTGATCACAGCCTAAATTGCTCAAAATATGCCTCACATGTGAAGTAGATGAATGAATAAATTATAAAATAAAATGTAACAATTTGTATTCCAGGCTTTTAGGTTGCTCTTAGCTTTTCAGGGCTGATTTTTCATCTTTTATTAAAACATTTTATATTAACTGCCCATTTAACAAAAGATATGAACATTTATTTCCTGCCTTGAAACATATTATATACTTTTCTAAAGAACAGCTAAGAGAATTCATTAACAGGAAGCTGAGCACGATTAAAAACAGCAAGAATCCAATTATAAAGTTTCACACGTTTAGATAAGGGCTGAATCCTGACGTAACCCAGCGCTTTCAGCCAGTCTTAAACCCTTTAAAAAAGCAGCGTTTCTGACAGCATTATGTATGGATTTCTTCAACCTTTAGAAGACTCTAGGTAGATGCTCGGAGACACAGGAATCAGTGTTTTACTGAGACCCGAACTCTATTGATTCACATCAAGAAATACATCGAGATTTATCGACCTGATGTCTGCAGAAAGAACGGCTCCCCATGAAACAACCAATGCATGAAAGTCCATTAAAACGATCTGCACAAACGTTCCTGTCATTAAACAGTCATTTAAAGCATAAAGAGTTAGAAAACACAACCATTTTCAATGAGGCTTTAAAAGAGTTCTCATTTCAACCAAATTATTATTTTTTTTCTTTATCATTTTTTTTTTATTTGTTGTACATTTTAGGATGAGGTTATTCAGATTTTTTTTAATTAGGTGCTAAATGGCCACTAAATGCTCAGCATCTATGGGAACTGATATAAGATCCAGTTCGTTCAGAGAGTGCAATGCATGTTCTAGATCCTTTGGAGGACGCAGCCTACCCAGTTCCCGGAGGCTACAGCCTGGGAGGATCCTCCGAAGGCTGGATCAACTGTTTGTAAACGGTACGGTCGAACCTCGTTCTGAGCACTGGGTTCAATAAACTTATTGAACATGTTTAATGAAACAATCATGTTTTTTAAAATAAGGACAATGTTTCAAATTGCTACAATCAATACCTTTCACTTACATAAAAATAAAAAAAAATCAAATGTATTAGCTCACTCGTTTTGTGCCGATTTTTTTGAAAAAAAAAAAAAAAGAGCAAAGCATCTTGGGAAATTGAAGCCACGAGGGTTATAGTGATGTATCCTCTGAATTCAGGGGAAAAGACGACGCATATGGAGGAGAACAGTCTTTGCGCAGCTTTGTGACGTACGTTCCCTTAAAATACAGACTCGGAAGAAAACTAGACTTTGGATTGAGACACAGCTTTTATGTCTTGTCATAAGTGCACTAAGTGGATGCTTCCTCTTCTTCTTCCCGTCTGCAGAGTTTTCACCAGCCATAAGCTTTTGAAAGTTGACTAGTAAGGTTTTAAATAAAGTTTTCTTTAGTGAAAACAGTGCTTCGTCTATTTTCAGGGCACATGAGCACATGGCTTTGTTCTTTTTCAGTGTGCTCTCCTTTCTTGTTACTTGAACCCACCACTCTAACTACTGGTTAATCTCCCCATCTGCTTTTCCTTGTAAACTCCATTTCAACCTCCTTCACAACCCCCTTCTCTCCTTTTGGTACCATGGAATCCAGTTCCAGGGGTCAGCCCTACGTAGGACCTAGTCTGGACCCCAGAACCACTGGAGGTACCCTGGGTTGTTAGTCCAACTCACCTGTAAAGGTTGGCTTGAACCAATAATCAGCCATGCTTCCTGAAATCCATGGATCCACCTTCCCTCCCCTGACAATCCCATACTATCCCTGATATTTGGATGACAAACAAAGTGCCTAAAAATGGTATGACTCAAATGTGGTCGGAAATATAATTCTCTGGTTTGATGAAACCAAGATAAAACTTTTCACATTGGTATGTTTAGAGAAAACCAAGATCTATTCATCCCCAATAACGTCCCAACAGTGAAGTATGGTGGTGGCGGCATCATGCTGTGGGGTGTTTTTTTAGCTGCAGGGACAGGACAGCTGGTTAAAATTGGGGGAAAGATAAATGCAGCCGAGTACAAGAATATCCTGGATGAAACCTTCCCAATATGAAAAAGACGGTAAGCACACAGGTAAATGCAAAGAAGTGGCTTTTTAAGCGTGAGCCCTGACTTAAACCCACTCGAGCACCTCTGGAGAGACCTGAAAATGGTCACCAACCAACCTGACAGAACTGGAGAGGATCCCCAAATTCAGGTGTTGAAACTTGTTGCATCTTTACCAAAGACTCATGGCTGAATTAGATGAAAAGGCTGCTTCCACTAAATAATGAGCAAAGACTCTGAAAACTGTGATATTTCAGTTTTTTTAACAAAAAAGTGAACAATTCTATGGTTTTTTTCTGTCAATATGGGGTGCACAAAAAACAAAAGGTAATAAAAAATGTAATGGGGTCTGAAAACTTCCGGACCCACTGTAAATATCTATTTTAATCAAAAGGTGAAACAGACATAAAGTGATCACAGTTGACAGTACAGTGAATTACACCACTGTTAATTAGCCGGCCTGATTTTAGGAAGACAACCTCCAGAGACTAAAGAACCGTGCCTGCCACAACCAGCACAGCTCAATGGCAGTAAATTAAACCCTCCTGCAGGCCTTCGCTGCTACTCCTCCTCTTCACTCTTCCTTCAGAAGAATGAAAGTAAACTGTGTTGCTTCATTCAGAAGACATCAAGGAAGTTCAGTGGAAGTTCATCTCACTTTTTAAAGTGAGTCTTCTCTCTTTTTCCTGGTGTTTTTTTCTGAAGAGGTCAAACCATGACATGGTCAAACAGAGATGTTCCCTATAAACACTAAACCCTCTGTAATCCAGAGTCTCCCGTAACTAAACTCAATCCCACAGGAGCAGAGAGCAGCCTCTTTGGCCGACCTTGTGTAATCTCCTAAACATGCTTTTCCAAACTCTGCTCGGGGATGTCAGATTAATTGTAGTCAATGGATTTGTTCGGATCATTCATGTAATTCAAGTTTAGCAAGAGGCTTTAATGACTTGCTTGAGCATTCCATACAAAACTGGTTTTACTCAAATAGAAAACAATTAACGCTTAAATTTTTTTGTTTTTAACCTTGTCCTGTCCTGCTCAAAAGCCATCACATGGGAGAGTATATGCCTTGCTGAGTTGGACAGTTTTGCTTTCTCCAGGGGAGTAAAACACCTGGTGTGGTGTTTTCTCCTCTGGATTGGAACATTGAATGTATGTAAATATTTATTAGTTGTGGTTCCCGCGAGTCAGTTTATATCAGTTGTGTCAGGACAAGACGGTGTTGACTGAAAGGGGGAGTGGATAAAGGGTTGGGGAAGGGTGAGGGGTGAAGGTACACAAGTGAAAAAAAGAAAGAAAGGAAGAGGAAAAGAAGAAAAATAATAATAATAATAAAAATAGAAAACGCACAAGTTTTAAATGGCTACACACTGATTTGTAAAAATGTAATTTACTCTACTAAAAACTGTTTATTTTGCAAAGCATTAGAGAGCTTGACAACCAAATAAAAATCATTGTTAAAGTGTCTTAACAACTCCGATAAACAGAAGGGTGCTTTCACATCTTTTAAAAACTCTGGGAAAAGGGATGCTAGGTAGTAGGGTTTGCATAAAAATAGACCAATGCTCAGTCAAACTCAATGACAGAATCGAGGATTGCTCAAATGCCTCTCAACTTTGTTAACTGTGGTTTCTGATGACAATTTTTCTATCCAAAAATGCAAATTAAATTTATGTGGAATATTGCATAAATTACTGGCGAATAAAGCTGTTTCCATCCAACGAGTCCAAGAGAATGTGTCACTTCCTGCAAACTGGTTTCAAAGAAAAACGGAAGTTACCACATTAAGAGAATGACTTTTTTTGTATCTAATAACTGAGGACATTTATAAGAACGTTTATAATATGCGCAGTAATGTCATCTTACTTTTGGAGGCAGGAGGCTGCACTTTGGGAATGCTCTTTCAAGACAGACTTTGTCTAAAGAATTTTAGAATTCTTTAAATTCCGAAATAACAACATTTCAGATGTTGTGCAATGAAATAGTTCTGTTGATTAGTCCATTGCTATTGCGCTGTATAATCTTGCTACATGCAGATTTATTCAGATTCCATCATAGTTTATGTTCACTTTTTCTTATATATTAAAATATTTATCAAACTCAATTTATTTTACGCACATTTTCTAAATTTATGCACATCTTGCCGTTTTCATCCAGGGTTTTTTTAATGCAATATTCTTAAATGCACGTAAAAGTAGGTGCTATTTTTAACAGTAGGAGCACAATCAAACAGTTAATATGCTATGGTACCAAAATAAGATGCAAATTCACATAGAATTTCTGTCTGTTCACTACCATTGGATGACATTATACTGGCCGAAACACTTATCAAGTTGAGTTGTATTACCAGGCATTAATCGATATACTGTCTTTACCCACAGCCACGCAGCAATGAAAACAATACTTTTATATTCTCTGTGTGAGTCTAGTTCATTTGCGAATCATGTCTGGTAGCAATGGACAGAATCACCTGGTCATACTTCCAAAAATGAATGCGGTTGCATCTGGCAATGAGAAAGAGGAAGCGCCTGCCTTCATGGTGCGATACTGGTTTCAATGCCGACAGAAAGTACAGCTGGGAGGAACTTTGACCTGCGATATCGGATCTCCTGATGTGTCTTGAGATCAAGTCTGTGAGCTTTTTTGATCACTCAATATAAAACACATGTACATTTTTAGGATGTCAATAGTGCTATAAAGAGAGCATTCTGTTATAGTTTAGATGAGTTTTATAGTGAAATGTTTATTTTTTTAAATAATGCGTCTATACGTGGTGAAATTCCACATTGTTTAAGAGTAGTTTGACTGGTGTATGGACGTAGGAATGTCTAATGACTTCTATGTGAGCACAGCTCGTAAGTAAAATAGTGAGAATTAACTCTTTTATTGTTAAGGAAAGAGTAAATGTTTCATGTTACAGTATTCAGCAGAGACCAATGTATACAGGTTAATATCTCAAAGTGCTGTAGGGTGTGACCAGGTAGTTTCCTAATCATAAATAATACCTTCTGGAATATCAATAAAAGTCCCTTTTACAAATACTCGAACTTTGTCTCTGTCAGAATTACTATTGATAGAAAAGAGCTTCCCTTTATCTATATTAGCACATTCACTGCTAACTGTGCAGTTAAGAGCCTAAAAACAAATGACAGTACCAGGGAGAAAGAAGACAGCGATCAGAGGAATCAATATTGAGAGATATTGTTCAGTGTCAGATAATGGGACATTCATCTCATGACACGACATGATGGGGCAGTTATTGAATTTAGGGGGAATGTTATCTACGTTTAATCATCTGTCGATGCGTATGGGATAAATACATGGATCAAACTCATTGCTGGCCACTCGACCTTTTGACCACACCTATGGTCGATGTTTCTACCATGTCTCATCAGATAAGCTTTCAGATTTCATCAGCTCACACATTCATGTATTTGACTATTGAATACAATCATCAGAGCAGGCAAAAGAAGAAGGTCTACAAGAATGAGATCAGGATAAATAGTCATTTGTGAGAGAAAAAAAAAACTTTACCAATCAGCTTCTGTCATAAAGGTGTAAAATGACGTTGCAACCTTTTTTTAGTGACCCAGATGGCCAAGTGTTTAGGGTACCACTAAAAATGCTTTTCATTTGTTACGATGCAGATCAGACAGGGTAACAAAAGAGAGTACAGTGGGTTTATTGAAAACCAGCAGACAATGGAATGCTACAGCACTAAGGGTGGCATATTGTAGCACCTTGGGTATACTTTGCACTTAGCCCAGCTGGGTTCTATATCAAGTCTCCAGAGAGGGCAGCGTCATACAGAGGAGCTGGTGGGAACCAGGCAAGGAGATCTGGTGTGTGGATGGAGCACAGGTTAGAACATACTGAGATAACTCACTTGGCTTTCACAAGGAAATGCCAGAGAGGAGTCCAGGAAGTTATACAGGGGAGACATTGACGACGGACACAGGCTTCAGGTCTTTTCTACCAGCTAGTGACAGGCAACAGAGGTGAGTGGTAACAAGTAATGGTCATGAACGGAGTCCTGACAATGAGCTTCAGATTGAATTATTAACACACAAACAGATCATTTGACTTAACTTTAAATTTTAATTCAATACATTTAATCCACTGTTTCCTTATACTATCAACTAATGCTTTTCTCTTTTACTTTTATATTATTTCTGTTTCTTTCTAGTCTGACTGTATTGTTGAATGTTATCTTCAACACAAATGAGGATATTATGAATAAATTAAGTCTTTGTCTTTGGTTTGAACTGTTTGAATAAAGGAAATGGACGCCTGAGGGTTCTTGAGTCAAATGAGAATCAATTAACGAACAATTTTACAGAAACAAATCGGTGCACTGAAACATCCAATAATCCATTCAGAGCAATAATTCAGGACAACAATTCACATGCAAATTAGGTATTGGATAATGTAATTAATTTGAATTTGAGCAATGCTTTCTCAGTTGGGGAGTCACCACAAGTCATACATTTTCTCAACTAATGCTTTTCATGACGTTTTACTGTGGATTCTCTCTAAACCTATGAAAACTGTGGACAAAAATTAGCCACCAAACTTTGCCAAGACATCCAAACTGGTATTATAGGAGTTGCTATATCTTTTCAAACTAAGAACCACATAGAAACTTCAAACAGACCAGACAAACTGCCAAAACGTATTTGAACCCCAGACTCTAAAGGGGTAAACATTTACCATTCACTCATAATGGCCAGTGACAATAAATGGGAAATGGCTACGAAAATGTCTTCAGAATTAAACATGTTTGTCTATGCTAATTGAACAAATCAAATAAATGCGTGACATCCCTGACGGCTCCCTAGCAACCAATCCGTTTCCCCTAGCAACCAAATTTTCTGGAATATCTCAGCTTTTGTAAATAGTAAAGACATAGGGGTTGGTGTATATATAGCTTATAGTGACAAAAGATATACTATAAAGGAACATTGTATTATGCCACCGATCCCTTCATAACAATCTGACTTTAACATAGCAACCATGTTGGTATATCTGAGCTAAGGAAAAACACAGAGACATTGGAGGTTTATATCATTCACATTAGCATAAGGAACTTTGTATGATGTCACTGACTCCTCCATAGCAACCAAAAATTATTTTAAGTGGCACTTTTACAAGCCAACACCAAAGTTTGTGCACAAACTATAGCCATCTAGTTAGTAGTTGAGATTTCTCTGCATAAAAATTACTAAAATAATGATAAATTATCAAAGTATAATGTTAAGAAAGAAAATAAATAAAACATTATTTGAGAACCTAATGAGATGATTGACAAGTTTGTAACTAGGCAATTGAACAATGTTGAGGACGTAGCCGCTGAAGTGTCAACATTGCCTCTACAAAAACTTTACCCACTTACGGCGTAGTACATAAGGGCATAGTAGAAAGAATAGCATAACAGATTTAGCTAAAGGTATTCTATAAACCGTGTATCCTCTGGGCTGGACATGAGTGTTAAACCCCAGCAATGATTTCCCACAATGCACTAGGAAGTGTAAATTGTGTTAAAACAGATGTGTTTTAAACTGTTATGGCAGACTTCATGCTGTGCCTGAGCAAGCCTCACTCTGATAGGAATCAATGCAGAAGGTCACAGGCCACGTCTCTAGTGTCTGAGCAGAGAAAACAAAACAAAAACACACAAAGATAAGAACTATACAAGACATTTCCAAGAACATGAGTTTAAAAATAGCATTAGCTGTCCTTGAAAGCAATAACAAATTTAAAGCGATAGGGAACATTTAAAGCTTATCAAAAGCTAGAATCATCTAAATGTCCTCAAAGGGTCACAAACACCCTAGAATACTTTCATTTAGAATCATTTACTTAATTTAAAACAATAAAATAATTAATTTCCTGAAGGCACTTCCTGTTTTAAAAGAAAATAGAGGTCACAAGATGATGTAACATCACATGGTCTGTTTATATGCATGGCAAACTACTGAATGGTTTTGTGAATACATTTGTAAACACAATCAATATGCATGAAAGTATTGTTACCATTTATAGAGAATGCTCACACAGTGGCTGGATCTATTTTTGAAAGACGGACAAAACCCACCCAAGCACAGGGAGAACATGCAAACTTCTAGGAGGGTCACCAGCAAGCCTCAAACCAGCAACCTTCTAACTGGAAGGTCACAGTGCTACCCACTGAGCCACCATGCCAGCAATGATGCATATAAACTATAAATATGCACAGGATTTACGTCCACCTGTGTAAACTATCTGTTGCTAACAAACATGACATTCTTTTGTGAATATTGCACTACGAAAGTATTGTTTTAATTTCCATGTGGATATGGAGAAAGGCAACAGACACAGTAATTTACATCTACGTATTTGAGCGATCTTTACTACCCTGCTTTCTAATGAACAAAACCTTCAGTGAGATTCCTGTGACAGAAATTTTGTCTATTTTCTCATTAATTCATGGCTTACCACCCTCAATTTTTTTCATAACTGAGGAGCAAAAGCTCACTGCTGAGTCTCAGGGGTGTTGTAACTCTTTAAAAGGTACATTTTGTAATATTTTGCCACCAGAGGTAACTGTTTCAAAATAACAGAACTTATTACATGACAATCCCCAGGAGCATCAAGATGGAGGTTGAGATTTGACCAGCTGTCAAAATCTATCTAGGTGCAATTCTTGGAAGTGCGCTTTTTAGTGTTGGGTCTGGGTAGGTATAGTGGAGTCTTGTACAAGCTCAAGCGAACCTATGACCGAAAGAAGATGATACCAGACTGCAGCACAAGTTAGTGGATGTCCAGTGGCTGTCGATAAATTCCTGTGCGGTCCACCCTGTAGGTGCACTACTTAAAACTCAGAAGTGCAATCCTTGGAGGGACGTTGATAAGGGTTCGACCAGAAGCTTGCAGTAACATCGGCGAAAGTACTGGTGTTAAACCAAAACCTGAGACATTTGATAAGGTGGTTGACAACCAGGAAATGGATGGTTGCTTGGCTCAGTGGTTTGAAGAAAAGGCAGGGTTGGGGCGATGGTGTAAACAGCGCATTGAGCAGAACGCTGGGGAGGAATACTGGTGGAACATCATCTTCTTCTCCCAGATCCCAGTGGGGGAGGATGCGGTGGTCTTATACTTGGCAGAGACAGTGAGGTTCGCCACCAGCACAAAGTAGTCGCCAAGTTCCCTGTGACTGTTCAGAAGCACAGAGCATACCACCTCTGTAAACCTGGAGAAAACTCAGTGAGGGGGTGCGTAGACCCTTCGGAACCTCTTCTTCTCCCGGATCATAGTAGGGGAGGATTATGAGGCACGTGCTGGTGGAATGTCTATCTGATCTACATATAGTGAACTCTTCACTCCAAGAAAAAGCTGCTCCTGATTCAATGCCCTCCGGTAAATTGAGTCAGGCAACCCACAATCCTAAAACCATGCATTTATGTTAATTACCTTAGGTTCGAATGTGTGAGTGTGTGTTGCCCTGCAATGAACTGGAGACCTGTCCAGGATGTACTCCACCCTCTCACCCTAAGTGAGCTGGAAAGCAGCAGACCCCTGTGTCCCAGAGAGGGAACAAGTGGGTAAGACAATGAATGAGGCTTATTCTTTTGTCAAGTGACTGTGCGGGAGGGATGAAAAAACAAGCTATTCCCACAGTGTGGGAGTCACTAGGACCCTGCTGCCACACCAATTCAAAGAGGTCTGTGTTAAATCGAGTTAGGGTGGGTGAGTGAGCTGGAGCCGTGTGCTAGTCAACTCTTGGGAATATATCCCGCTACTGGATGTTCGCAGCCTCTGGTCATAAGACCCTGTCCTGATCTCCTCCTCTTCCTACTAGTCCTCCTTGGCCACATTGATTCTTGGCAGTTTGGCAAATTCTTTTCTAAGCATCTGAGTAATCCAAGAATCTGCAGACGAGGGGAAGATCTAGCCAAACAATATGAGGAGGCAGTAGATAGGAACGTGAAGGCATAGGCATCACTCTTCTTCTAGGCTATCATAAAAAAATGAATGGGGGTCCACAAATCTCTTAACGGCTTAGCTCCACTCTAGTTTTTAGAACTTTTAATCATACACCATCCTTCTAGAGCACTACAGTGCTCTGACCAGAGGCTGCTGGCTGGTCTTGGTTGAAAGAGCTTTTTCTGTAACTGCTCGCTAACTTTGGAACACCCTGCCTCTGGACATTAGACTAGCATCATCATTGTTTTTTCCATGTCCAAACTCAAAACATGGCATTTTTTTATCAAGAATTTTACAGCTTTGTTTATACTCAATATGATTTTAAAGGTAACCAGCCATTGGGAAACTAGTTGCAGGTTTCTCCCTGACATGCAAGTCTTCAAAAGTATATCTGAATCAGTACATGAGCAGGAAAACACCCAATGTTCAGCAAGCTTTTTAATCGTATTACAGCAGCATGCTACGCTACGCTACAAAAGCACAGCGGCAGTAAAGCCTCCAGCACAGATTTGTCTGTTTAATCATGCACAAACACACACATCCACAAACACGCGTGCAGAGCTGACAGATAAGGCCATTTTGAAAACTCTTGAACCACAGAGGAAACAGAAAATCTGTCAAAGAATTTCGACATGCTAATATTACATCACACACACAATGCTGTCAGGAAAGGTAAAGCCACTTTGCTGTATGACATCTACACTGCAGGGCAGCAGCAGAAACACATTTATACACAATGCCGCTCACATTAGTGCTTAGAGATAGCTGTCATGGTTTAAGGTTTACAGCTGGTCCTTCTGCCACTCTTGAATTTGAAAAGTATGGCTCATTTGGGCTAAAATGAGCAAGGAATATGTTAAATAAGCCACTTTATAATTTTCTAACCAAACAGCATCTAAATTTAGATTTTCTTTCTCAAACACATGCGAAGAACAAGCGTCAGATTTATAAAATACTGTAAATTATTTCCAGCAAATGTAAGTGTGTGTTTCTAGAGTTTTCCCCCACCCATATAACCCAGGAAAGGAAAAAGTGGCCAAAGAAAATAAAGAGTGAAAAAAGCTCAGTTTTCCAGCTACATGGTAGTTGCAAAGCTTTCCAGCTACAAAGTAAACCTAAAGTCGTACATTCAGCAATACTTAATTACAATGAACTGGTGCTGTATTTATGTGTGGATGAACACATAAATTTTGGATGGGGCTTTTACAGTGCAGCAAAGTGGTGTTTGAATCTTAAGGCCTCTAGACATTTATTATAATTTTTGATCCAAAGTTTTGTGCGAGAATACGATTCGATTGAAAACCATTAGGAGCTCACACATCTGACCGAACGAGTGTTGCCGATGAAAAAGAGTTTGAAGATATCAGATAGTTTTTTTTTTTCACAAGGAGAACAACCAATGAACATTTGGCTCTTTAGAAAATAATGGGTATTGAGCGTTTTATACTGTGGGTGGCAGGTCACAGAGAGCCGTTTGGTGCACAGCCCCATATGGTCTTCTTTTTTACTGCGAAGGCCATGTTCAGGCAGGAAGCATCATTGCATCAATAAGCAGGCGAAGAGCACCCTGAAGATTTGTGCAAATCTCAATACGGAATGGTGTGCCGAGACCTTTAGGCCTACCTATGTTCACACTGCAGGTCTTAATGCTCAATTCCAATAGTTTGATAAAATCGTATTGTGCTCATTCACATTAATAATAATACGTGTCTCAAATCCTTAAATATCAAGGTGAATGCGCTGCTAGTGGCTTCATTGATGTCTAATGCGAGACAACTTTATTATTATCAAATAATATTCGGAAGATGAATGAGACAAACTGAGTCATTTTAACAACACAAACTTCAGAACTTCTTTAAATATGCCTAACAGTCTTCTTCATAAACTTTTAACTGTGCATCTCACTGAGGATTGAAAACAAAAAAAAGTTGTATGTATGGACACAACCATTCAGACACAGGTCACTTTTGAAAACATCAGATGCATATCTGATCTGGAACCACCTGGGTCGCATTTGAAAAAATCTGGACTGACTGTCATGAAAAAAATAGACGCAAAACTATTAGATTTGGGTTGCAGTGTAAACGTAGGACTAACCAGACTCCGCCCTGCTCAGCTCTTTTGAGTAAACAGTCTTGAGCATTAGGATGGTACGGATAAGGCTTGGTTAAAAATGACAATTATTCATTAAAATATAGCGTTTTAAGCTCAAGCAAGGATTTCAAGTCAGAAGCAAACCTCGAGAAAAACATCAGAAATGTCTTCCTATAAACCGAGGTGTAATTGAGTATTTGTATGTACAGTATGTGAGTGTGTTGAGCTGCAGGATGCACGTGAGTGCCGAGCAAGCAAATTAATCAAGGCTGTGTGTGTTTTTGTGAGCTGCTGCGTGGCTGCTGTATACAGGCCAAACACTAATAAGCTGACTCAAAAACGAGCATTAATTGATACCAAAGTAGAAAAGAATAGAAGTCTGTTTAATGTGCTGTGAATAAAAGTTAATTTAGGAAAGCAATCTTTAATTTATTTTGTTTATTTTTGCACAGTACCCAAAAAAATTCTGTGTAAGGCCAGCAAAGTATTAAACTGTCACCATACTTTTTGTAACATTCGAATTCTAACCCAGCAGAGAGTAGGAGTTCTCACCCTGAGGCAGCGGAGTAATGCTGATGTTCTTAAACTCTTCTTCCAGACGGGCCAGAGCCAGATACTCCTCTGTCTTCTCCTCCTCCAATTCATTCTGAAGATCAGTCAGCTGCACTGTCTGAATCTCCTGGATCTCCTGAGCGGCACGGGAGAGCGGACGGTTTGAGGCGATTGCCGAACATCTGCTTGGAGAGCCTAAAACAGAGCAATGTTTATTGGAATATACCGACACATTAATATTTTTCCAAGAGCCAACCTAGAGTAGATGTCTAGAATAGAGGGCCCCATCATTGATATCAATTAGTTGTCTCAGAATAACTGAGCAGCAGTATAAAAACACAAATACAGTATGCTTTTAAATCTGTTTGATTGGCCCAGGAAATCACATCCTTCTAAAGTGATCACAGTGTGTCTGTAAGGCATCTTCCTCTGTCCCAATTCCCATTGGTTGATTCCTTAATGTCTACACATTCAAGCAGTACTTATTCGCCTAGAAAGCCTTGCATGTTTTAGTTCCAAAATTGCTTCTCCTTCAGAAAACTTCTAGAATTCATCTATATTCATCACCGCCACTCCAGCTTTGCTTGATGTCCTCTTTGGATGAGATGATATGAGCATGCTAGCAACGATATTGTTAGTTGAAATGCAGTCTTCATTTAACCATGAAGTCCCGAAGGATCTTTAATTCAGAATGAGATGTCTTTCTTAGAGATCTGAGCCCTTCCAGTAAGCTTGACAGATTCATGAGCTTATTTGATATCAAAGTGATTAAGAGTAAAGGTGTCATTAGGCTATAAAGAAAAATGCCAGACTGGTTGCCAAACCTGCAAGGAACTGAGCTGGGATTGGAGTGGAGGTAGTGAAGGGAACTGCCAAACCCAGAAGAAAGTTCTATGTTTGGGTAAGAATGAGAATCATTTTTGAGAGCAGAGGGGAAAAGGAAGCTGGGATCAATGGACAAAAAAGATGGTCGGACAGAGTTGATTCCGGTTGAATAGGAGGGTAAAATAGGGCTCTTCAGCACTCTTTATTTTTGGCAATTGAAGTCTGAGTCTTCGGATGATGTGTCAGTCAGAGCTACAATGTGCTAGCATAGCTTGCAGTAGCCCAACATCATCCAATCCTGGAGGAGGTGTGGAGTCAACCAGGCGAGGGTGAAAATGAAAAGACCAGTTTCAGAGAAAGATTGGACTGACTCCAGAGTAAAAGCGAATTGGACTGGGTACAGAGCAAAAATAGATCGGACTGAGTCCAGAGCAAATGGAGATCGGACTGAATCCAGAGTAAAAGCCAATCGGAGTGAGTCCAGAGCAAATGCAGATCAGACTTAATCCAGAGTAAAAGCCAATCGGAGTGAGTCCAGAGCAAATGCAGATCAGACTTAATCCAGAGTAAAAGCCGATCAGAGTGAGTCCAGAGTAAAAGCAAATTAGACTGAGTCCAGAGCAAATGCAGAAAGGACGGAGTCTAGACTAAAAGCTGACTGGACTAGGTCCAAAGAAAAACAGAGTCTAGACCAAATGCAGATTGGACTTAGTCCAGAGGAAATGGGGATCGGTGTCCAGAGTAAAACACTGTGCAATAAATGTTATAGGGCTAAATTAAATTTATTAAAATTAAAATTAATAAATTAGAAATTAAAATAAAATAAACTGAAATTCCAAATTATCACCTGACCAAATAAACAAAAGAATGAACAGCCCCTAGATAGTGTACAATATTTAAAAAAGGTAGAGACCTTTGTAATAAAAATGTAAAAATAAAAAAAAAAACTCCTGTTACCTGGTTTGCATAAGCATTACAAAGACAACTTTTGTACTTTTTACAAATTAGCTTGAAACAATGAACAAAATTTCTTTATGGAAAAAGAAAAATTGTAACAATGACAAGGAGAAATGGGTAAATAGAGCTCATACTATTGTTAGAGTAGTAAGAGAAAGGCACAGACAGCTTCTGATTCACAGCAGATGGAGAGAGATGTCATGCTGTTAAACAGATTATTTCTCCTTCTCTCCAGACCTGATGAGCCCAGAGACAGAGGAACAGAGAAAGAAAGAAAAAGGACTGATGCAGCCAGCTCGGGCTGATCTGAGCTGAGCCGAGCGATTCCCAGCCCTCACAAACTCACACACAGTAATCTCTTTATGAAAGCTCAGGAATCAGCTCGACTTTAATTACAAACCCAAGCCAATAAATCAGAGCATGGTCGAGCTTCAGTGCAGCCATGTTATTAATGTCCTGTTGGCCGGTAACGCTGTGTCTGAAGGGTTGCCAGATGCTCACTGTAAATGATCATTTACTCACAGGACATGAGACAAGCTCAGCAGTTTAAACATAGATTTATCTGTATTATTCTGGATTAAATCTGCACACAGAGGGTTAAAATTAACTTTTCACTATTTTTTAGCCAAGGCCTAGATGAGGCAAACACCGTTTAACACTCAATAAATCTTTTTCTGTAAAATATATGTGAACATTTGTCATATTAAAAAAAGATAATAAATTAAACACATTCAAAAAGTTGCATCTACGAAAAATTATGACTTTAAAGTGGAAAACAAGAGTTTAATAACTCTTAAAAATAATCACAATATTTCTTTTTACCGTTTTCCAAAAACAAAATGAATTTCAAAGCCTCATCTCATTTTTCTTAACATGCTGCAATTTAAATGTGTTTTGGGAGCTTTTGTTGGATGTTAGAAATCGTGGAAAATAAAAAAACAAATAAATACAGCAATGGCTATATATTTTTGTTATTGCTTTGTACAACAAACTCAAAAGTAATTTTCTTTACAAAATTAAGACAAATTAAACCCTAGGAACAAACACCAGGTTTCATTGAACATTAAAATAAAGCAGTTTTCGTCTAAGGTGGAGAAAAATGAAGCCAGAATACCAGATAAGTGTAGTCTTTGTGATGATGACACCCTATTGTTATGTGGAGTGAATGGACGTGGTCCGCTGCTGACTAGACAACCATTCATTAGAGCGCTGACCAGAGATTCTTCTGCATGATGCTGAAGACTGCTGCTTGATCTCCACAGCTCCTGCCACACCACTGCCGCACACATGGGGAACAATCAGATTATCAAACTCGACAATTGAAGTGTGCAGTTCAAAGACCTGTTACTGTGGCACTAAAACTTCAAAAGAGCCACCATACAGAATCCATCTCAAAGAACTATCAGAAAAACTGCACCATGCATATGTTGGTTTCCTGGCATACCATACAAATTTCAGTTGATTCTAAATTTGTTCATTTTGTATGTTCCAAGTAATTAAAACCTCTGAAGTTTGAATTCAATACTTCATGACTTCATACAATAAACAAGGGAACAACATGGACTAGGGGTTATTTAACGCTTTAAAATCAATTGTGTCAAGATATAACAGAAAAGAAAAAAAAAACTTATGGAACCTGGACAACAAGAACATGACCTGTAGGACTGGACGTGGCAGAACTGGATATGGCAAGACTGTAGTGGACAGGATTGAACTTAGCAGGATAGGACATATCAGGACAGGACATAATATAGGACAGGTCTGGACATTAAAAGACTGGACATGGCAGTGCAAGAATGGAGAGGACTGGACATGACAGGATTGGAGATGACAGGGCAGGAAAGGACTCGACATAACAGGACTGGAGATGGCAGGACATGGCTGGTCATGGCAGGAGTGGAGAGGACTGGACGTGGCATGACAGGACTGGAGATGGCAGGGCAGGACATGGCTGGACATGGTAGGGCAGGAGTGGAGATGGCAGGGCAGGACATGACAGGGCAGGAGAGGAGTCGACATGACAGGACTGGACATGGTAGGACAGGACTAGAGATGGCAGGGCTGGACATGGCAGGGCAGGAAAGGACTCGAGATGACAGGACTGGACATAGCAGGAAGGGACTGGAGATGGCAGGGCAGGACAGGGCTGGACATGGCAGGGCAGGATTGGAGAGGACTGGACATTGCAGGACAGGACAGAGATGGCAGGGCAAGACATGGCAGGCGAGGACTCGATGACAGGACTGGACATGGAAGGACAGGACTGGAGATGGCAGGACAGGGCTGGACATGGCAGGGCAGGATTGGAGAGTACTGGACATGACAGGACTGGACATTGCAGGACAGGAATGGAGATGGCAGGGCAGGAGAGGAAAGGACTCGACATGACATGACATGACTGGAGACAAGGCAGAACAAGAAAACCCCAAATCAAACCTCACTAAAAACAAAATTGAAGACCAGAACAAAAAGTTAGTTAAAAAACACAAAAGAAACCAAAGAGACGTGAAGAAACAAGACAAGAACAACAAAATGGACCAAAGGTGTCATAGTGTATGCTATAATACAGTGTGGCTAGAAGGCTCAGATATTTGTATCATAATTCAATATGGTTTCGATAATAACATTTTAACATAAAAATATTCCTTGAGCATGTTATATTTGACAGACATCGCACAGTGTCTTCCTTATGTAGAAAAACAACACACATGAAATGACCAATTTACCGATTTTAAAGATGGAATATGCATGTTGTCCATTTAAATCTGAAGGTGAGTGAACCAAACACATTCTTAATATTTTCATGGTACAACAGAAAAAAAACAGCTTTACGTTTTACATATACCAATCTCCAATATATTCTTAAAATGGAGCTGTTTGAAGAGAAATATGTTTACAAGCTGTTCAGGAAGGCATTACATAAACACCGGGTGACGAAAAGAAAATACTGGTAATAAATAAATGCGTGAGAGAGAAACATCATTTACACTTGTCTTTAAACTAGAAGAGCTCATCTATGGCCAATCCATCTAGGTATGTAATAATTAGGCATATAAATAACACATGTAGCACAGAATTGACTGTTAAGAGGGATGAAGGTGCTTTTCATTAAACAGTGTACATATATTTATGTAGGAGTCACAATGAGTGCCTTGTTTCCATTAGGGATGTTTTTTCCTGTCAGAAAGAAGATAAATGATGCACATAGGATGATCTAACTAGCAGGTATTGCATTTGGAGAAAGAATGTTTGTAGAGCAATGTTCTTGCTCTGAAAAGTGTCTTTCTTATGGCTACTAATCCATTTAATTTCAAGTGTATTGGTATAAAGCAGAACATTTGGAGAGATTGTATTAAATAAACCCAGCATTGATTTTTAAATTATCAGTGTACTTGTTTTGTCTGTACCTGTGTAAAAGAACACAATGTACCATGAGTTTCAAAGCTTTTGCTTAGAACGATATTCAGATTGTACTGCTGCCTTATTGAACCAAATTTACGTGTTTAGATTCAAGTTTTTCAAGAGAAGTGAACCACAAAATGTTGGTACCATGTCACAGAAGTGTAGAAGGCGAAGCCCTTGTTTGGTGACAGTTGATGAGAATGGAGGACTTATTTCTCTTAATAGACTTAAAACCATTGCAGACAATGGGACACGACTTTCACTGTAAAAAAGTGGCATGCATACACATATATTTAGGAAAACGGATGTGTGTCCAGTGTTAAGAAACTTAATACATTTTTTGTAACCTTTTGGAGCTGCACTGATTCATCAGACTTTATTTTGGGCTCCATGTGGAAAAAAAATGTAATACATTGATATGGAATTAAGTTTGTTCCAATTTCAACCAAAACTAAATAAAAATTTACCTGAAAACAAAAAAGTACTGTCATAAAAATTGAAATTGACTTTTCTTTGTTGTTTTAATTTTCAGATTCAGTTTTGCATCTCAGAGTTTTGATCATGCTCTGAGCATTATCGCTTACAAAGCTTTCCTTTGCAATTATGAAATTTACGTTCCTCATTCTGCCACAAATCACTTATGGAGGCGGTGATATCTCACTGTCTAGCACGATTTTGATTGGCAGCTCAATGCACCGGATGTACAAATATTACCAGGGTTTTTTATTGTTTGTTTTTTATTTTTGCACCAGTGATTCAGTTGAAAAGGCGGAACATTTCAAGATCCCAGAACAGACGTAAGCTCTGAACGTTTATTATCATAAAACTAAATCACTTTTTACATGAATTGTGAGACACTGTTCAAGATAGAAAACACCAACCACCCCATGTTTGATAAAAAAAATCTGTTCCTCACGAAGAATTTTATGAATCCTCATCATGAATATTAATTAGTAGGCTGATCTAGGGTGTGGCTCTTATCCAGAAGCTTCTCCTATGATTTAAATGTTATTTTATTTACCTCTAAATGCTCAAAATTAAACATAGCGGGCTGCTAGGTGCATCCATAATATGGGTTTAAATGTTATTTGAGGTTTTCACAATGAAAGTTAAACAAATGATCTGGGTTTGTTGTGTTGCTAGATAAACTTTGTGTTTCAAGTGAATCCAGTATAACATTTTACAAACATCATCATTCCAGCTAAAAGTAAATAAATATTTTTTTCTTAAAGTAAATAAATTAGTACTTTTTTGTTTTTAGTTAGATTTTTCTTTGTTTTAGCTTCAATCAATGTAAGTTTTTATGATACTTACTTGCTGAAATTGCATTTGTTTTTATTGCGCCAAACTAAATAAATAATTGACATTTTTTTTGCCAAAAAGTCACCTTTAAAAATATCCTTTAACAAATTTTTAAGGACAAAATATTCCCTGAACATTGTCATAGAATAGGCTTATTTGATAAAATAACTGATTAATATTAATTACTCTTAGGAGTATTATTTTTCTCACTCTTCTATTATCACTTTTGAATTGAATCTATGTTAATCAAATCTGTCTATAATAAAAAGAAAAACATCTTCAGATGGCAATGTAACCTGTGTATCTAGATGCGAATCGATTTGTTTATCCCTGAAAGATGTACAACAATAACATGTAAACATCACATATTTCCTTTATATTTTGAGACATTATATTTGCAATAGAGTTCTGCTGCTCCTGTGTAAGTTATTGGTAAATGCATCTGTCGTGAAAAAGCTTGTGCAATCTTCACATCTCTTTACTTTCTCTTCATACTGTACCTGGAGAGCTCCTTGGGTGGTGCTGTTCTTCCCTTGGGGCTTGTGGAGGTTTTGTGCTGGACTCAAGGACTTTCTGGGTTAGTCCAAGTGTGAGAAACCCCTGGAGATCTTTATAATGTTGGGATGACATGAGATTTCGCTGGGCAAGAGACTGAAGTGCCTAAAGAAATGGAAAAAACCTAAATGGGTCAGTGGTTTGGTGTCTATACAGAGCTTTAATCTTTAAAATCCCCAACCATGTTTTATAGTTTTAATCTAGGTACAGCATGCTGTGCAGATATATGTTATATGTTTACATTTTTGTTTGCAAACAGATTTGGAGTATATTACTCCATTTTAAGGGTTGTGGTGGTGGCTACGTTAAAAAAGCTTGCCAGTCCCACACAGGGACACATTCAGCGAATTAAGAGTGTGTAAGTAACCAGAAGAACGTTTCTGGACTGTGGGAATAGACTGGAGTATTTAGGGGAGACCTATGCAAGCACCATGAGAACATTTAAAGTCAAAAGTTCAAGAAGTCCTTGATCAGGTGACCTTGTACCCAAGACGCCACTCACTCTGCCATTCGAATGTGACCCACATTTGATTATTTACTCTAATATGACTTTGATCTATGAAAGTGTAAACAGGGGAAAAAAACATGTGCATCTGAACATTTTGAGATTGGGAATAAATCAGATCTGGGGGGAGTGAATTTTCACACTAACAGGAAATGTGATTTTTTTTATGCATCGCAAAGTCAATGTTGTTTAATGGAGACAATTTTGTACGATTTTTGCAGCAGTTTAATGAAATCATGTGGGAAGAGCATGTGAAAGTGCGACAGCTTTGCATTACGACAAACTGTTTAAAATGCCCCTTTTCTCGGAATCCTGTGGTTATTTAAACAATATCTAATTCTATTTACAGATCTATTATTAAGCAATATCGTAGTGACCTCATGCATTTTGCCTAGACAAGTTCAACAAAATAAAATATAGGCGTCAAATAACAACTGATAGACAAGGCCTGGGAGCAGCACTGACCACTTCATGGTCAACTTTGCATAGAGTATTGACCAGCTCTAGCTGTTTTGGAACACTGTTGCTGGTTTAAGCCCAGATTAAAGCATGACCAGCTTGATGTTGTCGTTTCAACAATGGCAACAGTGAATAGTAAGTTTGTGAGAGAAAAGCATGTTTTAATGGTAATGTAATGTATATTTGTGTGGATCATGAATCTATTTGCTTGGACCATTGCAAAAGTCCTGGTCTCCCCAAAATCTCTCGGTTCTTTTATGAAGGTTAAATTATGACCAATTTATGCGGTGCACACAGACAGACAAAGCTAAAAATTATACATGTTCTAAAACATAAAAGAGATGAGAAACAATTACATTTTGATTGAGTCGCAGCCGGGGTGCTTTAAATAGAAAATGAGGTAAAAGGAAATCGGCGGGTGGTAATTAAGGATACGCACTTTCTGATGGCCAGACAAAAGAGCAGAGATAATGCCTCTTTCTGATCAGACATTTAATTTCAGGTGTTTAATGTAAATCATTTTTCTGCTGCGCTTTTCAGCTCTGATCGTTCATTTATGGCAGAGATGTTTTCTCGGCTGATTAAATGAGAGAGTAGTCTATGCTTTTTACTGCTATTACCTCTATATTCTCTTCTCATTTGTGGTCCCGATGGATAAAAGCATCTTGAACTGAGGAACCCAAAAGTGCTCAGAGAATGTAATTGATCTTATCTGTACATTTATCAATGTTATAGTTTATGTGGTCGTTTTATGCAACTATTTGTCTTTTACCAACATGAGGATCCAAGACACATCTGCTGCTGCATCCATTCAAGTCAATCGGAGAATGTTCTATAAGCACCATCAAGCTTATCTATGGATTAATTAATGTTATAGCCTATATAAATTGCTGCCTTCATCTCAGAGTGTTTGTTTATTCTTATACTTAGTCTCATCAAACAGAGGTGTTTGGCTGAAATTTGCATTTAACTTTCCACATATCAGACATCAATCTGTGGCTTTAAAGGCACATACAGATGACCATTAATTCAAAATAGGGTCAGAAAATACCAAGATAAGCTCTTCTCTTTCGAAAATGCATTTTCAATATCAAAATATTGATATGCACGTAATTAGACCTCCATAAACAGTAAGAATAGCTTTTCAAAATACATCTTTGATCACCTTAGAAGATCCTTTAAACAGACTAGCTTCTGTGACGTCATTTTCAGATTTTGAGAGGTTTGGAATGGTGAAATGCTGTTCTTTTTTTGGGCAGGGAACCCTATGCATTTCCTCTGACTTCGAGATTCGTCTCAGCTCTTCATCAGACGAGTCTTCCTCACTAGGCACCACGCAAACATCATCGTCCATCATTTCCTCATCTGAATCTGAGCAATGGCAAACAGATATCGAGTAGAAAGCATGAGAACAGAGAATCAAAACAGAGTCCAGAAGAAGATGTTTCTGCATGAGGCTGGGGTGAGGATCCAAACACAGACTCTTATCTGAGGCTCACAGCGAGCCATCAGAACCCGCTCTAGCTAAGCATGTGTGTCTCAGTCTGCTTCCTGTCGACCATCTCCTGCATTAATAATGGTTATCCTGCACAGAAGTTCCCAACACTCTGCTGGTGGACTAACACCACAGAAAGCACTGCTGTGTGAATGAAGGCTGAGGGCAACAACAGTGTTCTCTCATAATCATCCCTCGCTTTAAAAGTATAGCTTGTCTTCCCCATAGTCATCATTTATTCACCTTCAAGTAAGAAATTGGCAGTATTTTAATTATACCATTGTGCTCACAAGTTTAAGATTTCTTGGCCATTTTCTCCCACTCATGGTTTAGTGGTTAAATGATGCCATTTACTGTTTAACAACTGTGTTTACTCTACTTTTAAATCATAATGACAACAGAAACTTTCCAAATGGCCCTGATCAAAAGTTCACAAACTGGTAAGGCTAACCCATCCTCACCTCAACCTGTTTGCTTGTAATTGATGTTTGTGGGATTCTGTTAAAAACAACAAAGATTTCTGCTAAAACTGCCAGAAAAATTGTAAGGGAATCAAAGAAAAACCCATAAATACCATCAGCTGAAATACATCAGCTGGTTGTTTAAGCAGCACAATAAGGCGAAAGAAGAAAGCCAGTTCTACACAAACGCTGCTTACAATACGGCAAACAACTCAGACACAAGCCTTCAAGCTTCTAGAATGAAGTTATTTTAAGCAATGAGACTGAAATTGAAGTTTTTGGTGAGGCACTGATGTTTTTGAGATTTGTGAGCTCCCAAGGTATAGGAAACTTGTTTATGGGATGATGAATGCAGCGTGTTGGGGTTCCTGATCATTGGAGAGCCATGTGCCTCCTCATCATAGGCCAATGATCATTACTTGAGCGGTTTGCTTGAACCTTTCTTAACTTAATCTTAAAACGGTCCCCAGTTCATAGCAGGGCCTCACACACACGTTTTATTGGGTTTGATCACACATTGTTAAAGTGCTATAAACACCAGTGCTGACCTGAAGAGCTCAGCTCAGGGGAGATATTCAGGGTTTTAGGTGATTTCAGCCTACGCTTCAACCATTTGGATGCAGGTGGAGAATGGTGCCCATCAGGTTGTGCAGAGTTTAACCCTTGTGTAGATGATCTGATGGAGTCATAGACGGTTGGAGAAACTACACCAGACTTTTCTGGTTCTCTATGTAACTGCAAAGAAACAACAGAGGGTTTGCTGGAACATTGTTTTGCTGGAAGGCTGAAGTAAGTTAAGCCTCACCTGGACATGTTTTGAACGAAGTGGAGTCTTAGCCATCTTGAATCTACCGAAGGGAGGAAGTGCAGGTTTCGGACACTGTTTCGGAGTATTGAATATAGGAGAATGATGCTGAGTTTTTGATATAGGCTCAGTAGATGAACTGGATGTGGTAAACAAAGGAAGTGATTTTAGCAGAAATGTTGAGGCTTCTTTTTGAATTCCTGAAGAAGACCTTGTTAGTGGAGAAGAAATTAAATCTTGTTGTGAAATCGCCAAAAATGCTTCTGATCTTGACTCTGAAGTTAAAGACAGATCCATTTCTGGTGACTCTGTACATTTTTCAGAAAACGTGCTGATTTTTAAGTTAGAGGAACGTTCATGGAACGATCTTGTCATCATCTCTGACTCAAAGGGTGTAGAAACAGAATAAACAGTCTCTCCTCCAGAAGAAGAATCTTCATTCCCAACAGCTACAAACCTTTCAAATCAGAAACAACAATCATTTCTATTACGGTAAACTTTCTCAAGTGGAATTAATATTAATAATTCTCAATATTAAACTATGTATATGGCCCCCAGTACAGTTTTGGCATCTGAGGTCCACCCATATCCTGCTTTTCTTTGTGATAATCCTGCAAAGATCCACTGTTAAGATTATGAAAGCTCTCGGTTCCCCTTCCAGTTTTATACAAGTCTATGGCTTGAATGTTACAAATAAACTCAAGTTTTTAACAATTTAAAGACACGATAAACCTAAAAAGAAAACAGTACTCAAAACTTTTGTGGAAACCAAACACCTCAAAACATTTTAGTTGTTGAAGCCATTTACTTTTTGGGTAAACAGTATAAAGTAGGGCTGGGAATTTAACACGTTAATTAGATTAATTAATCACAGAAAAAAATAATGCTTTAATATTTTTAACGCAATTAACGCGCCCCGCCCCCCTACAGATCTGTAATACACTATGTAGAGCTGCAGCAAGCTAGCAACAAAACTAACAAGATGCCAAATGAAAAGGACGAAGAACTGCATGGCCGGCTAAAGGGCCATTTTAAATACAAAAGAGATGCTAGTGGAGAAGCATGTTTTAGCGAGCTCGATAGTCACCTCACCCCCTGCTGCGACAGTCAGCAAACTCCACCAAACGACGCTGACTGATACAAGTCACCGCAAATTAAGTAAGTCTACATCGCAATCATTAACACATATGTTATCTAAATGGATTGTAATGGACTGTAGGTCTGTTAATGTTGTGGAAGACAAGGGGCTTGTGGATGCATTTTGAATCGCTGCCTCCGACCCAACACACTACCGTCAAGAGGCACAGTAGTTTCGAGTATAAATCAGCTGTATGACACCGAAAAAATATCAAAACAAGACAGCTTAGCTCAGCTTAGCTTTAACTGGAGATCACTGGACGTCTATCAGTAATCACAACTATCTAGGTGTTACTGCGCAAGTCATTGATTGTAACTGGAAACTTAAGTCCTTTGCGCTAACTGTGGTGAAGTCAATCACACGGCACAATTCTGAGGTTTGTTAATAATAAATGGTAAAAAAACTGCTTCTTGTAATGTCTGTATGTATATGCAATTAAATGTGATTAATTAATCGCCATACCATGTAATTAATTAGATCAAAAATTTTAATCGCTTGACAGCACTAGTATAAACTTTTATTACATTATATTATATTATGTCAATACACATTATATTTTCTATATGTTTCACAGTAAGATTTTTAGAGACCTCTTCAAGAACATTCAGAATCAAATTTAAGACCTATAACATACTTTTAACTTGTAACATTTTTGTTAACTATAAAAAAAATGTACATTGTCTAAAACGTAAAAAAATACAACATTGAATACATTTTTCCACCAACATCGTATAAAGATTAGAAAGAAAATAATTAAACATATAAACATGTGTTATACATAAGGCTATATTATCGTTGTTATTAGTCTGAATTTTTTCTCTAAAACTACCAGTTTTTATGATTTACAATAATGTATTCAGACATGGATATGCACTTATGACATGAAATCTAACACAAAACATTTCTATTTCTATATTTTGAAGCTTTTAAATGTCACAAGAGCTAATCTATTTTGAAATGCTACTGTTATATGGTTAATGATGTGCATCTTTCATATAAAACTAGTATTTTTATTACATTTTCTGTCATTTTAAAATAACTTAAAATGATTATTTTCATAATTTTAAAACAATTATAAAAATTACATTATTTGTGCTTGTTATGGCAGCCATCTTTGTTAAACAACGAAATGTGTTGGATTGTGCAATGCATGCTGGGAAATCTGTCTCAAGCACACTCAATCTGAAGCATGTAGAAAATTTAAGTTCATTCATTCCTTTTCCAACCCGGTAATTCCGTTTCGAGGTCATGGGGCTCTGCCGGTGCCTATCTCCAGTACACATTGGGCGGAAGGCAGGGGTACACCCTGGACAATTCGCAGAAATTTTTTGTTTATTCAAATTATTTAAGACCTAGGACAGCAAATTTGAATGAATTTAAGATGTTTTAAAATTTGGTTTTTAAAAATGTTGATTTTTGTTAAAACTGATTACCTTGTTTTAAATCAAACAGAACTAACACATAAGTTTCTAAAAAAATTCAATTCGATAGCTGGTAAAATTTTGGTAACATGTTCTGTGTCGTACTTTTTCAAAATGCTTCTTTACTCATACAAATATAAATGTTGGTATCATTCTAAAATGGTTTAAGTTGTATAAAAAAAAACAAAAAAAAACAAACGAGACAATCCAAATCTGAACTTGATGTATTTCTTACATTCTGTTCTCATTTCCTTGCTGGAAGCCACAGGATCGTTTCACAGTCTCTCCAACATTCTAGAAAATAAAAAGTGACAAATAAACAATGAGAGGAAGAAAAAAGCACAGCTCTAATAATTAGTATTAGCCATGAAGTGTCCATTAAAAGGACTAGAAATACCTCATCGAACTCTGTGATGCTTAGAAAAGATTCTGCAGGGCTGCTCACTTTCACATAATCCTCAGCAGGGCCGGTCAAGAAGAGAGAGTTTAAGTATTTATGCAACTGCAAGCGTTCAGCTGCAAATCAGAGATGCAGTAAAAAAAGATTTATGTTTGGTGTTGAACACTGAAATTAAATCAGCGAAAAAGTTCTGAATGGCCTCTTTGCTGTGAAGGTTTGTGTTTATTCATAATGCAGATCAGCAAAAACACATGATTTATGAACCAATATTCAAGGGACAAAAGTAGACAGGGACTTGACTGGATTAATCAAAATCTATTTAAATGGGGCAAAGGTTGCAGACCATTTTTTTTCTTAAAAAAAACTTTGAATAAGATTTATTTTACGATTGCGTGTATTTTTCGATATTTGTGTTGTACACAGAGTGCATTGAAAAAATAAAAATGCAGTGAATAAACCAAAGAGAAATCTAAATGAAATCAATATTTGCTGTGAGCAAAGCCTTCAAAACATCCGTAATTCTTCTAGCTGCACTTGCACACAGCTTGTGAAGCAACTCAACCAGTTTTAAATATCTTGCAAAACTAAACCCAGATCTTCTGAAGATGTAGCTCTCTCACATCCTTCTGTCTCTTCATGTAATCCCAGACACACTCGATGGTGTGAAATCTGGCTTCCGGGTCTTCTTTACTACGAAAATAGTTCTTAATGGCTTGGTTGTAAATATGGGTTCATTCACCTCCTACCTGATGGTACTGCATAATATAATATAATATATAATATAATATAATATAATATAATATAATATAATATAATATAATATAATATAATATAATATAATAATTTAAATCAATATTTTCCTGAACTTTAATTCTTTTTAATCACAATATTATCACTGACACTAGTTGATCACATGAGTTGACTCACACAACTTTCTTTAATATATTAGGTATTTTAATTAATTTTAGGTACATTTATGTTCAAAAAGTAGTACCTGGTACATAGTACTAAAGGTAATCTGAGTGTACTTAACAGCTGTAGTGAAGTATGTTCTATATAGTAAAGGCCTGAATTGTCGGTCTGAAGTTTCAATGCCTCATGTCGACTTTGTTTTTCGAAAGGAGAACAGCCAATGAAAGCAGGCTCTTTGATTCTGAGAATAAAGTTGTTTTTAAAAGAGTCGTTTGCCAGTATCAGGCTCTTATCCAACATTTTCATAGCAGACTACAGGAAACAGAAAAGAAAAATCACGCCACAAATCCACTCTTTTCTCCAATTTTTGGCAAACAGCTTCCTGTGATCAGCAACCACCAGTATAAACCGCTCAACATCCAGCATTTTTTCAATGTGTTCTTTGATTTCCACTCTATCGTTGTCTTCTTCCTGTTTCCCTATGTGGCGCGGAGTGCATCTTCCGACAGTGAACGTCATAACATCAGCATTTCCATGAGCACACTACTGAGAAGCAAGCTGAAGATTCCTGCAAATCTCAATTCACATCAGTCTGTATAGACCTTAAAAAAGTTAAGTAAAAATCCATTACCATTAACTTATTTGGGTATATTGAAAATGCGTATACAAAAAGATCACAACTAAGTAGAATAAACTTTAGATAAGAAAAAAAAATGTGCATTAACTTAGATGGAAACTCATTTACTGAAGAAATCGCTATTTTTACAGCGCAATGGCAATGTGGTGTTCTACCGGAACTGGGGCATGATGGGGAGGCATTAATGAACTAATCAATGGAACGATTTCATTGCAAAATAACTGAAATGTTGTTTTGGTCGTTCTATAATTCTTTAGACAACGCCTGTCATCAAAGTGGTTCAGGATCATTCGGGACAAAGAGCAGTCTCCCGCCTCCAAAAGCACAATGACATGCTTTTCAGGAAGTGACGATTTTGCTCTCTTGGACTCGTTCACCAATATTTTATGCATATTTCAGTTTTGCACATAAATTTATTTCACATCTTTGGCTGGAAACATGGCTATTGTTTTTAATGTACATAACAATGTAGTTCTCTAATTCTGTAAAACCCTATGGAAATCCCTTCTAAAATTTAAGATATCAAAACTATTTGATAATTTTCAATCAAAATGCTTGCAATGATCTCTGCTATGCTAAATGTGGCATCAACAGACCCAGATAACAGTTAAACAGACGTCAAAAATCATAAAACATGTATTAATAACTCTGGCGGAGTTGGAGAATCAATCTATTCCCAAATTAAAAGCATTTCCTTTAAAGTATGTCATCATAAATGGAACATGAGTCAAAACATGCCGAAGACAGATCGACCAGTGGTAAAACAAGAAACGACCAACGGCTAAATCTGAAGAATGCCTGTAAAAGTTAGCAAAAGAGTGAAAGTGTTTGAGCATCAAAAATGCTGGTCTCTGTTCGGGTAGAGGAAGCTCTGCTCAGTTCTCTGACAGCTGTGATGCACACCAGCCTCCACACAGAGCCCAGAAGCTTCCATCACACACTCACACACTCGCTCCAGGGCAATAAGAGCTGTGTGATTACCCTTCAGGGGTGCAGTGATGGATCCCAGCTGCCCTCTGCACTCACTCGCTCAGCTCAGCTCAAATCAAAAAGTTTTTTGGAGAAACTGCACTTGTGTGGATCTCTGAGAAACACTCCAGCTGAATGCACAATCATGAGCAAGCAAACTATCCACACAGAATAAATAAATATTTACAATGAAATACATATATTATATTATAACATATTCAAAATGTCCCAGTAGAGCACAACAACATGTGAAACCATGGTTTACAGCTTTCAGTTTTGCAGTGACTTCAAAGCACGGTCTGATTAAATGTAATTTAATTATAGATGAAAATAGATAAAAGTATTGGCCAAATGCACAAATGTCCAAATCTAATACAAGTTCAAGAACCAATGGGATCAATGGGTTTGGGGGTTGTATTTACGCAAAAAAAGACTATGACTGCACTGTACTGAGGGGAGGATGGATGTATGGACATGTGTCGTGATTTTTAGAGCAACACGTCTCGAACAAATGGGGGCCAATGGGACATTACACATCAGACCGAACAAGCGGTGTCAACAAAAAAAAAAGAGTTTAAAATTGCCATATCAGATGCATTTTTCACGAGGAGAACGACCAGTGAAAGCTGGCTCTTTAGATGGCATGAGCAGGACGTAAAAGAGCCACTAGGTCGGGCTCATCGCACATTTTCATAGCAACTTTGTACAGGAAATAGGAAAGAAGTAGTGCACCATAAATCCACATTTTTGTGATTAGCCCCCAACAAATGATTTGAGGCGGCAACAGTGTAGTGGTGGAGTTGCTCGTCGTATAACCGGACTATTGGTGGTTCCATGCCCGCCAGGTCCATTCTGTCATTGTGGCCTTGGGCAAGCCACTTCACCTGCATTGCCCTATATGGATTTGTGTGTGACTGGTGGGGTGTTGGTGGGCATGTGGCCGTAGGTGTTAAATGGCAGCCACGTTCTGTCAGACTGCCCCAGGGCAGCTGAGGACTATTGAGGTATCTTATCACCACCCGTGTGTGAATGTAGAGTTCATGAATATTAATGTGAAAATTGTAAAACATCTGGAATTATTATTATTATTATTAACAGTATAAAACGCTCTGCATCCATTATTTTTACTGTGTACTTTGATTTCTTCTCTGAAATCATATTTTCTGTCGTGTTCCTTCTCTTTTTCTTTCCTGTTTCCCTGTTTGTCGCGGAGAGACATCTATTATACCACAAACGGCATCTTCAGGCACGGAGTGTCATTGCATCAATATTTCCTCAATGCAGACAAAGAGCACCCTGCTTAAAGCCATCCGGATTTTAGTGTGAATCTCAATTCGGACCGTTGCTTAAAGACCTTGCATCTCTCTTTAAGACCAAAGAAGATGGGTCTTTTAGCATGACAATGTCCCTAAACATACACCCAAAGCTACCAATAAAGTAGCTCCATGTGAAACATGGCCTACCCAGTCTTAAGACTTGAACCTTGTCGAAGGAATAAGCTGAAACCTGTGGGTTTCCTAGCAACAGCTCCAAAACCTGATTCTATCTGTAGAAGTGAATGGAGAACTCCTGTGGCAGTGCAAACTTATAACATTGAGTTCTATTTGTCTATTGTGTCAACTATTTAATCCAATAACATTAACATAATTTGTTATGTCATCGTTTGAAAGTGGGAAAAAACTAATGTGTCCCATTTTAGCATAATAGTTGTTATAAGGCACTTTTAAATTGATATAAAAGTAAGAAAACACAAGATGTGTGCAGTGGTACAGCCTAATATCCTAAATAAAAATAACATTTTTGCATGTGTTTCAACCCCGCTAACCCTGGTGCTTGTCTACGATTTATTATGAGCTCATAAACTGGAGCATATATTGTAAAAAATACGCCTGTCATAATTTTCAGGCAAGGGTTTAATTGAATACGTGAGTATGTGCTGGATGTGTGAGTGATGAAGCAGCTCAAACCTGTCAGCTTTCGGCTCGGTTCATCCGTCTCTGTGTCTGGAGGAGTGTGCGGCTTCGACGGGCGTTGGGGGACACATCGGGGTTGAGTTTCTTCCAGCTGTCCTCTAAGGGAGAGTAAATAACACTGTTCTCAGTTCACCACACTAGGAAATGTGAAGGTAATTAATCAGCGGAGGATAACAATTCCTCATGGCTGCTGCCAGAAACACAAGCTACACAGCACCATGCAGCACTTTTAGAAATGCTTCATCCAACACTGAAAGTCTATATTACGGTATAGAGAAAGTATTTTACAGAGCTTCACAGACAGCAGGGTGGCAGTTGTTAGGCTCAGAGAAGGTTCCTAGTTTAATCCCCAGTCTTTCCAAGAGTAGTGTATTTGGAATTCGATTTGTGGCTGGTTTGTACTAGGATGTACCAAATTCAAGGAAAGGTTGTGTATTTTAATCATTTGTTTCAAGAGGTGGAACTTTCATGTAATATTCGTTCACTACACAGAAAGAAAACAATTGCAAATCTTAATTTAAATACATTCTAGATGTAATATAAAAAAGGTAATCACTAGAGTTGTCCTGATCAGATATTTTGTCTTCGAGGCTGAGTTGGAGTCAATTAACGTAGAGAATCTGCCAATGCCGAGTCCTGATCTGATCATGTGACAATACTTAAATATGCCACAACACCCCCCCCCCCACCACCACCCAATGCTTTTTTCGATGCAATGAACAAAATTTTTACTTTTAATTTGTTTCAAAGAGTACTAAAAAATCTATACATAGAGCTATTCAACAAATGTGCGGTGAAAAATAAAATAAAAATAATAATAAACAGGATTGGGCTGGGATGAAGTACACAACATTTTAAACTTTTTTAAACTAGACATGTTTTCAAATCATTTTCATTTTAGCTTTCTGCATCAAGAAATTTTGCTAAAAACAATGTTTAAAGTTTGATAAAATCTGGATTACCGTACTTTTTTTTGTATGAAACAGGCGGAACACCACACCACTTTTTGGAAAAGCAAAAGCCACAGCTCTTTTAAGCTTACCCCTTCTTTTCACCACTTCTTAAATCTACACATTGTTGATGTAATCAGTGACAATAAAAGACAAGCAAAATACGTAATATGTACACAAATGTGAAACCTCACCTTGAGAGTGAGGCGATGTGTCGGAGGAGGTGGAACAGATGGCAGAAAACATTACGGCACTGCGTATGAAAGTTAACTTTCCCGAGATATTTCACAATTAGTGACAACGACACGGAATTTTCATTGTATCTCGAAACAAAAAAATTTCCCGCGAAACCTTTCGTATCTCGAACATTTCGTAACTCAAAGCATTCGTATCTTGGGGTACCACTGTATTTGAAAAACAATAGCTGGGTTGCGTTATTCCTACTTACTTCAAAACAGATGCCGTGACTGGCAAATGTGCGTGGTAAAATCTCTTTTTTACATTTATTAAAAATAAAAATGTTGTTCTAATGTCTGGAATAACCATCCAATCGTGTTAGATACATGACATACAAATCAAAATCAGGCCTTAGATCTGCTGTTGTAGAGAGATTTCAGTCAAGGATTGCTCAAAATCTTTTAGAAGTTGCTTAGGTTGACTAAATTATGGCCAAAACGGCACAGTTCCCCAGCTTCAGCCTTCAGTCGTGCTCTAAGAGCTTCAGCAGGACATGCAGATTGTGTGAGCATCAGGAGGGATTAGACACCGTGCCACACACTCCATTTCTCCAGAGTGTGTGCTAGAGCTTTCATTCGACACACACACACAAACACACGCTCAGCAACGCGTGCTGATGAAATCCAGCTTCCTGTTCTATGATTCTTTACACACCGGTCTCAAAAGAAGCCAATTTGATGGATTCCCAATTACAGGCTTCTCTGAATAGCCGACCTAAATAGCATCCCTGCCACAGATCCTGTTTCGAAACATTTCAGAAGCCAGAGAAGCTCAAAGCGATTAGCAGGGTTTACAAATTCTGTGTTTGAGTGTTTTTCTTGCTTTTATCAAGGTTTTCTCACTTCATACGAGAGCAGCGCAGGGTTTCTGAGCACAGAATATCTGTCAATGGCTTCAAAACGTTACGTGCAGGCTGCTTGGTGAACTATTTCAGAATCTACACCAAACAGAACTTGTTCATTGACTGATCTACAAGTTTCTGCAGGATAGATTTGGTCCAGAGTTTCTCAAATGAGGTACGCATACTTGTGTGGGTAATCTTGTGGAAAACGAATCAAACAATTAGAATTAATGCAACTATAGAGTTTGGTTCCTAAACTTTCATGAAATGTGAATGTTTTGATTTAGATAGTGTGTGAGAACGGCCGGGGTTGCCAGAGTTTCAATAAAAAATCCACTCATGCATTATGTTTTTTAAAGGGATTGTAAATAAAAGGATTTAAGTTGCTGAGGATAGGTTGATCAATGTGTTTAAAAGTGCATTTGATTAAAATATGATTACATTTTCTAACAGCATTCCGGATTTATTAAATTTAAGCGTATTTGTTTATGTATTATTTTATTTTACTCTATGTGTGTGTGTGTATGTATGTGGGTGTTTTATGTAGACTTTGTAAAGGGTATCATTATGAAAGTTGGAACCAATAAATGAAACCCTTTCAATAAATTCAAGTGTCTCTGTACAACTTATCTGTGATGTTGTATAATTTGCCATAGACCTAATTTGGGGAAGCTAAGTGAAGCGCGTTTGTGAAGTTTGAGTGTGTCAGTTGCTAACCTGCGGTGTTTCTTCAGGAGCAGTTTCTCCATGTAGCTCAAAGTGTCCTCCTTAAACTCCAAATGAACAAACTGCTTGGATTCTTTCTCTGTTTGAGTTTCCATCACAGACACTGGAGAATAAAAACTCATGTCAATAGACTGAAATATTTAGCTGTATTTAGTTGGAGTTACATACATTCAATTCTCTGTGGTTAGTACCATTAAATGCAACACGACAAAGCACCCATAACAAAGAAAAAGGGAACAATTTGTAAATAGTGATGAGTTCTAAATAAAATGAAGAAATAGGGATTTGGGAAACCAAAAATCAGTTGATCTGTTGACATTCGAGAACTAATGAAACCGAAATAAACTTGTTTATTTTAACAGTGACTTGGGTAAAAAATTGCAGCTTCATTAAATAGTACCCGCAAAACACAAGTGTCAACATCTACAGTGAATACTCGACTCCGGGACGCTGGCCTTCAGGGTAGAGTGGCAAAGACAAAGCCACATCTGAGACGGGCCAATAAAAAAAAAGATTAATATGTGCAAAAGAATTCAGATATTTGACAGAGGATGAAAAAAAGTGTTGTGGACGGACAAATCGAAGTTTGAGGATCACACAGAAGAACATTTGTGAGACGGCAGAACAACTGAAAAGATGATAAAATGCTGCCTGACGTCATCTGTCAAGCAGGGTGGGGGTAACGTGATGGTGTGGGGTTGCTTTGGTGCTGGTAAGGTGGGAGATTTGTTCAGGGTAAAAGAAATTTTGAATAAGGAAGGCCACCACTTTATTTTGCAAAGGCATCAGTAACTGAGACACCAGACCTAAACTCCATTGAGCTGTTGTAGGAGCAGCTTTAAGAAGTGCCCATCCTGCCAATCCAACTTGTGGGAGGAGCTTCTAGAAGCTTGGAGTGAAATTTCTCCAGATTACCTCAAAAAATGTAACAGCTCGAAGCCAAAGGTCTGCAATGCTGTGATTGCTGCAAACGGAGGATTCTTTTACAAAGGAAAAATTATTATTATTTCTAACCTCGTCAATGTCTTGAAAATATTTTCTATTCATTTTACAACTCATGTGGGTTTTATGTGGTAAACATTGTCTGGGTGAAGCCAAATGTTTGAACGGTAGTTTCTAAAAATACATTATTTTTTATTTATTTATTTTTTTTTACTGTATTGCAAACGTAGGGAACCGTGACACCGTGTTGCATCGGACTGATTGTTGACTGATACCCCTTTATATTTACATACCCTGGCAAATCTTTTTTCTTTCTAAACCATTTTTCGGGACATATGAATGGACTCTTTTCCACTCATAGTATGTGGTTGGGTTAAAAAAAAGATATACAAATACTCTTTGTTTCAGTTTTACAGTAAAAACACTGTACACACAGCCCATGTTATTTAATACTGTCCTCGCAAATTACTACATGTTTCTATTTTTAAATAATAAATGTACTTCTGAACAAATGGTTATCACTAAACTCTTGTTGAAATTGGAAATGTAGTATTGTAAATATAAACAGTAGAGGGAAATGACAACAGAAGTATATCTAAAATATGATTTATTAGTTGAGGCCGGAGGATATCTCAAGATAATTGTTTAAACTCGGCACAATGCTGAGCCACAAGCAAGTCACTAAAGGTTTTATATCAAGCACAGACACCAGAGACTCAAAAAGAAGAGGAATAAGCCATCACGAGCAGAACTCAAGCAGCACTATTGACTTAATTCTGTCTTTGTTTCCACAGTTCTTTTGCTGTATTGTTCGAATATAAAGAGCAGTTAGACTTCTGAGCATTTGAAACCCCCTTCACACAGCAGTCATTATCACAGCTAGCGCCGCAGTGGCCGAGAGACCTGCGGCTAGCACACAAAGAGAGAGAGAGAGAGAAACTTATATATGGCAAGTAACTGTAGTTTGCTGCAGTGTGAGCTCACCATTACTTGAAATGCGGTGCACGGTGTGAACAGCTCTGCTAACAACCGTTCTGGAGCTGTAAACTAGTACTTTATATAAATCCGTTAACTAGCATACTGTCGCTTTATGGAGTGACTTCATACAAATCCAAGTATCTTCGCCATGACGACAACAAACACCAGCATGAACCGAATCAATAAACGATTGATCAAAGTAGAGCAGAAATAAAACCATCTGCATGTTCTTCAGCCAAGTGCATGGATAAGACTATGTGATAGCATCTCCAGCAGGAAACCCAGTTAACTTAGCGAAAGTGTACACATCGAAACAGCACTCACTAACAGTCATGAAGTGCTACTGTAGAGAGCCGCTAACCAGGAATTTATGGGATGGAAGGGTTTACTGTACAGTTAAATTACTTAATGTAGCAACAGCCTAGTAACGAATGTGTGTTGCCGTCAACCTGCTTGATATTGCATCTTACTTGAGGAGACTTTCATTTCTTCAGCATGTAGAATGTTTCCAATTGTTTCCCTAGTGACTAAGTTCACAGCTGCCTTGAGATCTTTGACAAGAAGCTCATGTTTAGTCATGTGCTGTTTCTGTTTCTGTTACATGGAGCTAGGGAGATTACATTTAATTTGTTTAATAAAGTCAGTGTGGCACAAAAAGATAAAAAAAAAAATTACAAAATTACCAAAGTATTTGTAAATATTTAAACATTTTGAAATGTACAAGATATAGTAAAATGCTACCAAAGGTGTTAGTTTTAATAAGGTTCTCAGGTAATTTTTTACTGTTGTCATAAGGTTTTATTATATAAAACATTATACCTGTATATTTCTATCTGCACTTCGCGTGTGTCGGGTAGTTATTCACCTCCGCACATCGTGCATTTATGAATATATAATGCACAGCTGATTGTGAAATATCCTTTAAACTTATTTACAAAACAACAATAAATGACCTCCTTTAATTTACATTGTAAAATAACTGAAAGTTTAACATTTGAAATGGTGATTGGTTATATGGTGCTAATGGAAGTTAGCAGTCACAGTTCACATAAAATAAAAAAAAGTTAAAGTTCATTTGTTTACATTCTGCACCTTTGACTTTGAGTACCGGGCATCCTGAAAGCTATTTTTGTCTTGAATCTGAGATATTAAATCTGATTGATTGCTTGTGTCTCTTAAACAGGAAACCATTCCTTAAAGGAGTCAAGGCATGTCGAGCCTTTTAGAGGCTTTCATAGTGATTTATAAGAATATTAAATGAAAAACCGAACCTTACCTGCTAAGTATATTTGGCTCAACCTGTAAGACCACTGATGTCATGACAGCGTTACATTTTTGACAAATGTTTGAATCCCGATAAAAGGAGACCCAATATTTTAAAATATTTATTTTTGATATTTTGCTTGAATGTTGTTACTCATGAATAATGTTTTTACCAATTGATAATTGAAATGTTTATTAAACTTATGTTAAAGTGTGCTACGTGTAGGAATCAGCCAATGTTTACATCTGGGATAACCCTTAACACAGTCACAACTCATTAAACAAAAATTTAAGCTGGTGAATCCCTGTTAACATGAGCCTTAACTTTATTTAAGCTAATAAGCTCAGATTCTATTTAGCTAAATAAAACGTTGAATATCCATTGTTTCTCTCTCAAAGGGGCTCAATCCAGGAAGTGCGGCACAAAAGTGTATTCATTAATTCTTTTGGAGTATCCAGGGAAGTAAGAAAATGTTTGGGACTAAAGCCCAGGTAGTGAAGGTGGCACCTATTCCCAACTAATTCCCTGTAAAAATGTGGACAGATCTACTTCTATATTTCCAGGATTTTTTTTGTCGAAATCAGAGGAGCCTGACAGGAAAATAGCTCAAAAGGCTTTTACAATGAGAAAAGCATTATTGGTGCTCAGGGTGCTTCCTGTCTCTGGAACTGATCTCTGGACAAGCCCAGTCATAATCTTCTCACCAAATACACCTTGTGACACCTATGATGTTAAACAGCTGACTGGCTGAAGGCACTAATGCCATGCTGATACAAAAACTGATAGCTTTGTGCAAAGCCCTGCCTTCTTTTGAAACTTACACGATCTCATTTCCTGCGCTCACTTTTTTACCAACAGGAAGTGCTCCCTTGGTGGAAGGCCAATAAATATGACTTCTTTTCCTAATGCATCAAAAGGTTATAATGCGTTAGCAGGGTTTATCTAAAAACCTTGTTTCAACATGCTTTATAAAAATATGAGAAAAGCAATCACGTTTCACTTCACACCTTGTCTTCACAGGCGAGAAGCACACTCATAATGCAGCAAAATAAATTGCTCCCATTATAATCAGTGAAGCGCTCTGCTTCGAAAGTGAAAACTCATAACAGACCTTTGTATTTCTATCGAAGAAATACTACCTGCTTATTTACACCTTATGCATGATGTTGAATACACGTTTTAATACACGTTCTAATTTAAATATTTGCTTTGAAGCATCATTCGGGTCAGTGGCTTTCAGAGGCGACTGAAGATGACAAGGCTTGTCATCTATAATTACATAAACAGTTATTCATAACACTACTTTAGAGTATGGCAGGAAGAGAAAACAATACATGTACTCAACTCCACAGGGTGAGCAAGAAACTTTTTATCTTATCTTTTAACTTTTTATCATCATAAAGGGGTCAAGAACTGAGAAACAAAAATTGATCTTTGACATATACGAGCAGACTGCATGATAAAAGTTTGACTGAGCGTAAAACTGATAGACACCTCTTTTTTTGTAGAACAGCCTCCTGAGTTCTTAAACATTCAAACATCATCTCATACTTTTCAGTGTGTCCTGTTCATTCAGAACCCTGGCATTCAGGCATCATTATGTTTTGCCATGGTTATATTAGATCTTGAGAGTTGGATTCTGGCGCTTAAGAAAATTGAGCTGGGTGCACAACTAACATCTCCCATCTCTTGTGAAGTGCACTTGTTTGAATGTTTCCCTACCTTGCAGCCGTGTGGGTTTGAGTTAGGGCTGATAAAGCTTCGAGGTTTTTTCTCTTTTGTGATTTTGTTCATATCATGTATATTGTGAGCAAATGGCTGTTGTAATTCTATGTGCTCTCCTGCATGTGGGCCATTGGTTGCAAACAAGATTTGTTAATTTGCGCACACAAAAATGTAATTTCCCTAACAAATTCATGCAAGCCAATGTTGCAGAGATGATTACACCCCAATTATAGTCTAAGGAGAAAAGCCACACCACAAAATTCTTATTAACAGGGATTCAACCACAAGTGAGTCTAATGATTCATTTAAAAGGTGTCCAGCACACAGATGACAATAAAAGGGCTTTATTTAAAAAATGCCACTCCAACTTCATGCTGTCTGCAATGGCTCCCCATGGATGAAAAATGTCACAAATTCTAAGAAAGGGAATTCATTTCTTTGCACAAAAAGGTGAGGGCTAAAGGAAGATTAGCTAAGCTTAACATATCAGACAAATACTGTAGCAAAAGTGACCCAAAAATTAAAGAATGATGTAAATGCAGCAATCTTACAGAGACGTCAGGCCGCCCACAGAAGTTAACATCTCGACAGGATGAGAAGGATCAAAGTAAATAACCTGCAAGTTCACTCTACTTTGCTAAAGCAGTAGGCGCACAGTGAGACAAAGGTTACTGTTTTTGGAACAAATGGTTTTAAAACCGTATGGCATCTTAAAGATGAGGATATCAAAGAAATGTGCCTGGGGCCTACAGTGAAACATGGTGGTGGCAGGTTCCTGATTTGGGGCTGCAGAAGTGCTGCTGGTGTTGGGGAGCTGCATTTCATTGATGGTGTCATGAACTCAATGTTCTGCTCATTAACTGAGAGAGAATATGCTCCATCCGTGAACTTGGTCTTTGAGCACTTTTCCAACATGACAATTATCCAAAACACACATCTGATTAAAATTAGACTTTTTAAAGGTGTTGTACTCGTTAATGGTGAGCACTGTGTACAATTTAATATATATATATATATATATATATATATATATATATATATATATATATATATATTGTGACGGGAGTCCATCCCAATCAGCGCGGTCCTGGCATAGATCCCGAACACCTGGCGCCCACCATCAAGGGCGAATCGGGAACAGCATAAAAGAGAGAGAGGGAGCTTCTACGGGGAGCAGAACCTCCGAAGAGTGCAGCAGCTAACTCCTCTCTCTCTCTCTACCTCCAGACAGCCCGTGAAGACCAGAAGACGGCATTATCCCCTACCGCACCGCTTCATCTGGGCACCGAGCACGAGAGCACACCTGGGACTGGGAAGAGCACCACGGAAGAAGAGGACACGAGCACCGAGCACCTAAAGACTGCACTATCCACGAGCACTCCATTCATCACGCTTAATAAATCCACCCTCCGGGGAATTTTTCTGTTAAAAACCTTGTTGTGTGATCCCTCTCCTGCGACAACTGGTGGAGAATGCGGGTATAACACCCAGGGGGGATCACACACAAGTGTTTCTACAACCCGGATATTTAACCCTGCAGTTTTTTTTTCTCTCTCTCATTTTTTTTGTTTTTTTTTTTGGATTCACAGTGTGTACGGTGTGCGACGCTCTCCAAAGAAATGGAAGACCTCGCCAAACACCTGGCTGAGATGACCATCCGACAACAGAAAATCGTCGAGTTCCTGGCGAAGCAGCAGAGCGAAACGGAGCGGAAGGTCAGCGATCTTCAGGGCGCCAGCGCCCAACAAATCCCGCTTCCCAATTCAAGAGCACAGGCTACGCGGCTTCTCCAAAAGTTGACTCCCCACGATGATGTCGAATCTTACCTCCAGCTATTTGAATCCACTGCAGGATCGGAAGGGTGGCCACGAGAAGAGTGGGCACGGGCGCTGGCACCGCTGCTGACCGGCGCGGCGCAACGAGCTTTCTTTTCCCTGGACTCCAGTGTACGTGATGATTATGAAGAGCTTAAAAGAGAAATACTCGCTCGCCTGGGTTTATCTCCCATCTCCGCGGCACAGCAATTTCACGCCTGGGAATATCGCCCTCGCCGGCCAGCGCGCGCTCAAGCCGCTGACCTATCCCGCCTCGCCCGACTCTGGCTGCTCGAAGGAAGCCCCTCCGCCAGCCAGGTCGTTGAACGCGTGGTGCTGGACAAACTGCTGAGAGCACTGCCTCGCGCACAAATGCAGGCGGTCCGAATGAGAAACCCAACTACATTATGGGAGGCCGTAGAGGCCATTGAGCTGGCGGAGGTGGCCCACCGTGACGACACCGGAGAGCGTGCGCCACCGTACCCCCGGAGGGTGGTCCAGGACCCGCGTCCGCCAGAGGGCACCCCGACACCAGAGAGCAGACCGGCGGCTCCCTTCCCCCACAACGAACCGATACCTACGGATCCACCATCACCCCCCAAGAAGAAATGGCTGGCGGGTTGTGGATTCCACCATCGGTTGCCGGAAGGAGCCCCGGGAGTGACGGGGAGGGTCAATGGACGCCGCTATCACGCGTTGTTGGACTCGGGGAGTTCCGGGAGCCTGCTGAGGAGTCAGCTCCTCCCACCTCGACCGGAAACCCATGCCATACTGCCTCTAACGTGCATCCACGGAGAAACCCGAGAGGTGAAGGCCCGCGACGTTCAGCTCCAGGCCAGAGGGAAGACCTGGATGGTCGAGGTGGGTTTAGTTAAAAACCTACCTGTGCCAGTACTCCTCGGCAGGAATTTCCCCGGGTTCGCAGGCCTGCTCACCGCCGCCACCCACCGACCCGCCAGCCCTGGAGGGAGCCGCCCAACCCCGTCGCAGGAGGAGGCTTCATCCAACCCGGCTGTCACCCTAGCGTCGGATAGTGGGAGAGATGGTGAGTCCGCCCCCCCCTCTGCTAACCTCTTTTATGATGTGTTCCAGCGGGTTACACGAGGGGGGGTCCTTCAGCCGCGAGCAGCACGAAGACGACCGGCTGAAGCACTGTTGGGCTCAGGTGCGCGTGGCTGAGGGACAGGAACTCCAACCCGGGCCCCATCCGCTCCCGCACTTCATCGTGAAGGATGGTCTGCTCTACTGCGTCGCCGAACGACGGGGGGAGATTAAGGAGCTACTCGGCGTCCCCCGGTCGAAGACGGAGACGGTGTTGGAGCTCGCGCACTCCCACCCAATGGCCGGGCACCTGGGAGCAGGAAACACGACCCAGCGGATCCGAGACCGCTTCCATTGGCCGGGGATTGACGGCGAGGTAAAAGCGTTCTGCAAGGCATGTCCTACATGCCAGAAGACATCACCGCAAACGCCTCCCCCCAGTCCACTAATTCCACTCCCCATCATAGGGGTGCCCTTTGAGAGGATTGGGATGGACTTAGTGGGGCCGTTGCCGAAGTCTGCCCGTGGCCATGAGCACATCCTGGTCATCGTGGACTACGCCACCCGGTACCCGGAAGCCGTGCCCCTACGCAAGGCCACAGCGAAAAACATCGCACAGGAGCTGTTCCTGCTGTTCAGCCGGGTGGGCATCCCCAGCCAGATCCTGACTGACCAGGGAACCCCCTTCATGTCCCGGCTGATGGCTGACCTCTGCCGGCTGCTAAAGGTCGACCAGCTCCGCACCTCGGTCTACCACCCCCAGACGGATGGCCTGGTCGAGAGGTTTAACCAAACCCTGAAGAGGATGTTGAAGAAGGTGGCCGCGGAAGATAGGCGCGACTGGGATCGGATGATCCCCTATGTCCTCTTCGGCATCCGGGAGGTCCCCCAAGCCTCCACAGGGTTCACGCCATTTGAATTGCTGTTCGGCCGTCAACCAAGGGGACTCCTGGATGTCGCCCGAGATGCGTGGGAGCAGCAGCCGGTAGCGCTCCGCTCTGTGGTCGAACACGTGACCCAGATGCGTCAGAACATCGAGCGGGTCATGCCGTTAGTCCGGGAACACCTGGTCCAGGCGCAGCAAGCCCAACAACGGCACTTCAACCGGGCAGCCCAGCCCCGGGAGTTCCAGCCGGGAGATCGAGTGATGGTCCTGGTCCCCACCTCAGCCTGCAAGCTTCTGGCCAAGTGGCAGGGGCCATACACCATCACAGCAAAGGTCGGCGACGTCAACTATAAAGTGCGACAGCCAGGGAGAAGACAGCCCGAGAAATTATATCATATAAACCTCCTGAAAAAGTGGGTGGGGACCAGAGAACAACTGGCCGCACTCACCTCCTGTTCCCCGGTGGTGGTGGACTCCAACGAAGACCTATCGGCTGCCCAGAAGAAGGAGCTGCAGCACCTGGTCAGTCAGTTCCAGGATGTGCTCTCCGATCAGCCAGGGCAGACCAACGTTGTCGAACACCACATTAGGACCCAACCAGGAGTCATCGGCCGGCAACGGCCCTACAGAGTGCCGGAAGCCCGTCGGCAGGCTATAGAGGAGGAAATACAACAAATGCTGAAGTTGGGGATAATAGAGCCGTCCCGGAGCCCGTGGTCCAGCCCCATTGTGATGGTCCCTAAACCCGACGGCACCCTCCGCTTCTGCAACGATTTCCGCAGACTAAATGAAGTCTCGGAATTCGACAGCTACCCCATGCCCCGAGTGGATGAGCTCCTGGATCGCCTAGGGAGGGCCCGATATATTTCCACCCTAGACCTCACCAAAGGCTACTGGCAGGTGCCAGTGGCCGCAGAAGACAGGCCCAAGACCGCCTTCTCGACACCATCAGGCCACTGGCAGTACCGACGTCTCCCCTTCGGCCTGCATGGAGCCCCGCCCACATTCCAGCGGATGATGGATATCCTGCTCCGCCCACACCAGACCTACGCCGCCGCATACCTGGATGATGTGGTCATCCACTCGGAGGCGTGGGACGACCATCTGGACCGGCTGCGGAGGGTGCTCACGGAGCTCCGGAGAGCCGGACTAACCGTCAACCCCCGCAAATGTCACCTTGCCAAAGCCGATGCGTCGTACCTGGGATTCCGTGTGGGGCGTGGCATGATCCGCCCCCAGGATAAGAAGGCCCAGGCCATCCAAGAGGCACCTCGCCCCACCACAAAGACCCAGGTACGAGCCTTCCTGGGGTTGGCGGGGTATTATAGATGCTTCATCCCCAACTTCTCCTCTTTAGCCGCCCCCCTGACAACCCTGACCAGGAAGGGGCAGCCGGAGAAGATCGAGTGGACTCCGGAACTGGAGGGGACGTTCCGGAGCATAAAGCAGGCGCTTACGACGGAACCGGTACTCCGAGCGCCTGACTTTAACTGCCCCTTCCTGCTACAGACGGACGCCTCCGACACAGGGTTGGGAGCCGTCCTGTCCCAAGTACAGGAAGGTGAGGAACACCCTGTGATTTACATCAGCAGGAAGTTGAACCCGGCCGAGACCCGGTACGCGGCCGTTGAAAAGGAGGCCCTGGCCGTCAAGTGGGCAGTCCTGGAGCTAAAGTATTACCTCCTGGGCCGGCGGTTCACCCTCCTAACAGACCACGCCCCACTTCAATGGATGGCCAGAGCCAAGGAGACCAACGCTCGGGTGACCCGCTGGTTCCTTGCGCTCCAGGACTTCCACTTTGAAGTCCGTCATCGGGCCGGGGCCGACAACGCCAACGCAGACGGCCTATCCCGGATCTGGGCCGGATATGCACTTCCCACCCACCCTTAATCCCTAATCCATCTGTGATGCGTTTCAGGACCCGCCAGAACAACGCTTGGGGGGGGGGGAGTGTGACGGAGGTCCATTCCGATCAGCGCGGTCCTGGCATAGATCCGGAACACCTGGCGCCCACCATCAAGGGCGAATCAGGAACAGCATAAAAGAGAGAGACGGAGCTTCTACGGCGAGCAGTACCTCCGAAGAGTGCAGCAGCAGCTAACTCCTCTCTCTCTCTCTACCTCCAGACAGCCTGTGAAGACCAGACGACGGCACCGTCCCCCACCGCACCGTTTCATCTGGGCACCGAGCACGAGAGCACACCTGGGATTGGGAAGAGCACCACGGAAGAAGAGGACACGAGCACCGAGCACCTAAAGACTGCACTATCCACGAGCACTCCATTCATCACGTTCAATAAATCCACCCTCCGGGGCACTTTTCTGTTCAAAACCTTGTTGTGTGATCCCTCTCCTGCGACAACTGGTGGAGAATGCGGGTATAACACCCAGGGGGGATCACACTCAAGCGTTTCTACACCCCGGATATTTAACCCTGCAGTTTTTTTTTCTTTTTTTTGTTTTTCTGGATTCACAGTGAGTACGGTGTGCGACGCTCTCCAAAATGGAAGACATCGTTAAACACCTGGCCGAAATGAGTATTCGACAGCAACAAATCGTCGAGTTCCTGGCGAAGCAGCAGAGCGAAACGGAGCGGAAGGTTAGCGATCTTCAGGGTGCCAGCGCCCAACAAACCCCGCTTCCCGATGTGAGAGCTCAGGCTATGCGGCTTCTCCAAAAGCTGACTCCCCACGATGACGTCGAATCCTACCTCCAGCTCTTTGAATCCACTGCAGGATCGGAAGGGTGGCCATGAGACGAGTGGGCACGGGCGCTGGCACCGCTGTTGACCGGCGAGGCGCAACGAGCTTTCTTTTCTCTGGACTCCAGCATACGTGATGATTACGAAGAGCTCAAGAAGGAGATACTCGCTCGACTGGGCCTATCCCCCATCTCCGCGGCACAGCAATTCCACGGCTGGGAGTATCGCCCTCGCCGGCCAGCGCGCGCCCAAGCCGCTGACCTATCCCGCCTCGCCCGACTCTGGCTGCTCGAAGAAAGCCCCTCCGCCAGCCAGGTCGTTGAACGTGTGATGCTGGACAAGCTGTTGAGAGCGCTTCCTCGCGCACAGAAGCAGGCTGTGCGGATGAGAAACCCGACCACATTATGGGAGGCCGTAGAGGCCATTGAGCTGGCGGAGGTGGCCCACCGCGACGACCCCGGAGAGCGTGCGCCACCGTACCCCCGGAGGGTGGTCCAGGACCCGTGTCCTCCAGAGGGCACCCCGCGACCAGAGAGCAGACCGGCGGCTCCCTTCCCCCACGACAAACCGATGCCTACGGATCCACCGTCACCCCCCAAGAAGGAATGGCTGGCGGGTTGTGGATTCCACCATCGTTTGCCGGAAGGAGCCCCGGGAGTGACGGTGAGGGTCAATGGACGCCACTGCCATGCGTTGTTGGACTCGGGGAGTTCCGTGAGCCTGCTGAGGAGCCAGCTCCTCCCACCTCGACCCGAAACCCATGCCATACTGCCTCTAACGTGCGTCCACTGAGAAACACGAAAAGTGAAGGCCCGTGACGTTCAGCTCCAGGCCAGAGGGAAGACCTGGACGGTCGAGGTGGGTTTAGTTAAATACCTACCTGTGCCAGTAATCCTCGGCCGGAATTTCCCCGGGTTCGCAGGCCTGCTCACCGCCGCCACCCACCGACCCGTCAGCCCTGGAGGGAGCCGCCCAACCCCGTCGCAGGAGGAGGCTTCATCCAACCCGGCTGTCACCCTAACGTCGGATAGCGGGAGAGATGGTGAGTCCGCCCCCCCCTCTGCTAACCTCTTCTATGATGTGTTCCAGCGGGTTACACGAGGGGGGTCCTTCAGCCGCGAGCAGCATGAAGACGATCGGTTGAAGCACTGTTGGGCTCAGGTGCGCGTGGCTGAGGGACAGGAACTCCAACCCCATCCTCTCCCGCACTTCATAGTGAAGGATGGTCTGCTCTACTGCGTCGCCGAACGACGGGGGGAGGTTAAGGAGCTACTCGTCGTCCCCCGGTCGAAGACGGAGACGGTGTTGGAGCTCGCACACTCCCACCCAATGGCCGGACACCTGGGAGCAGGGAACACGGCGCAGCGGATCCGGGACCGTTTCCACTGGCCGGGGATTGACGGCGAGGTAAAAGCATTCTGCAAAGCATGCCCTACGTGTCAGAAGACATCACCACGTACGCCTCCCCCCAGTCCACTGATTCCACTCCCCATCATAGGGGTGCCCTTCGAGAGGATTGGGATGGACTTAGTGGGGCCGTTGCCGAAGTCTGCCCGAGGCCATGAGCACATCCTGGTCATCGTGGACTTCGCCACCCGGTACCCGGAAGCCGTGCCCCTACGCAAAGCCACCGCGAAGAACATCAAGCACGAGCTGTTCCTGCTGTTTAGCCGGGTGGGCATCCCCAGCCAGATCCTGACTGACCAGGGAACCCCCTTCATGTCCCGGCTGATGGCTGACCTCTGCCGGCTGCTAAAGGTTGACCAGCTCCGCACCTCGGTCTACCACCCACAGACAGATGGCCTGGTCGAGAGATTCAATCAGACCCTCAAGAGGATGTTAAAAAAGGTGGCCGCTGAAGACAGACGCGACTGGGACCGAATGATCCCCTATGACCTCTTCGGCATCCGGGAGGTACCCCAAGCCTCCACAGGGTTTACCCCATTTGAATTGTTGTTCGGCCGTCAACCAAGGGGCCTCCTAGATGTCGCCCGAGATGCGTGGGAGCAGCAGCCGGTAGCGCTCCGCTTTGTGGTCGAACACGTGACCCAGATGCGTCAGAACATAGAGCGGTTCATGCCGTTAGTCCGGGAACACCTGGTCCAGGCGCAGCAAGCCCAACAACGGCACTTCAATCGGGCAGCCCAGCCCCGGGAGTTCCAGCCGGGGGATCGAATGATGGTCCTGGTTCCCACCTCCGCCTGCAAGTTTTTGGCCAAGTGGCAGGGGCCATACACCATCACAGAAAAAGTCGGCGACGTCAATTATAAAGTACGGCAACCAGGGAGAAGACAACCGGAGAAACTGTACCACATAAACCTCCTGAAAAAGCGGGTGGGGACCAGAGATCAACTGGCCGCACTCGCCTCCTATTCCCCGGTGGTAGTGAACTCCAGTGAAGACCTCTCGGCTGCCCAGAAGAAGGAGCTGCAGCACCTGGTCACTCAGTTCCAGGATGTGTTCTCCGATCAGCCAGGGCAGACCAACGTTGTCGAACACCACATCAGGACCCAACCAGGAGTTATCATCCGGCAACGGCCCTACAGAGTGCCGGAAGCCCGTCGGCAGGCTATAGAGGAGGAAATACAACAAATGCTGAAGTTGGGGATAATAGAGCCATCCCGGAGCCCGTGGTCCAGCCCCATCGTGATGGTCCCTAAACCCGACGGCACCCTCCGCTTCTGCAACAATTTCCGAAGACTGAACGAAGTCTCGGAATTCGACAGCTACCCCATGCCCCGAGTGGATGAGCTCCTGGATCGTCTAGGGAGGGCCCGGTACATTTCCACCCTAGACCTCACCAAAGGCTACTGGCAGGTGCCAGTGGCCGCAGAAGACAGGCCCAAGACCGCCTTCTCGACACCATCAGGCCACTGGCAGTACCGACGTCTCCCCTTCGGCCTGCATGGAGCCCCGCCCACATTCCAGCGCATGATGGATATCCTGCTCCGCCCACACCAGACCTACGCCGCCGCATACCTGGATGATGTGGTCATCCACTCGGAGGCATGGGACGACCATCTGGACCGTCTGCGGAGGGTGCTCACGGAGCTCCGGAGAGCCGGGCTAACCGTCAACCCCCGCAAATGTCACCTTGCCAAAGCCGATGCGTCGTACCTGGGATTCCGTGTGGGGCGTGGCATGATCCGCCCCCAGGATAAGAAGGTCCAGGCCATCCAAGAGGCACCTCGCCCCACCACAAAGACCCAGGTACGAGCCTTCCTGGGGCTGGCGGGGTATTATAGATGCTTCATCCCCAACTTCTCCTCTTTAGCCGCCCCCCTGACAAACCTGACCAGGAAGGGGCAGCCGGAGAAGATTGAGTGGACTCCGGAACTGGAGGGGACGTTCCGGAGCATAAAGCAGGCGCTCACGACGGAACCGGTACTCTGAGCGCCTGACTTTAATTGCCCCTTCCTGCTACAGACCGACGCCTCCGACACAGGGTTGGGAGCCATCCTGTCCCAAGTGCAGGAAGGTGAGGAACACCCTGTGATTTACATCAGCAGGAAGCTGAACCCGGCCGAGACCCGGTACGCGGCCGTCGAAAAGGAGGCCCCTGGCCGTCAAGTGGGCAGTCCTGGAGCTGAAGTATTACCTCCTGGGCCGGCGGTTCACCCTCCTAACAGACCACGCCCCACTCCAATGGATGGCCAGAGCCAAGGAGACCAACGCTCGGGTGACCCGCTGGTTCCTTGCGCTTCAGGACTTCCACTTTGAAGTCCGCCATCGGGCCGGGGCCGACAACGCCAACGCAGACGGCCTATCCCGGATCTGGGCCGGATATGAAGGTTTGTCGGGGGTCACTCCCCACCCACCCTTAATCCCTAATCCCTCTGTGATGCGTTTCAGGACCCGCCAGAACAACGCTTGGGGGGGGGGAGTGTGACGGAGGTCCATTCCGATCAGCGCGGTCCTGGCATAGATCCGGAACACCTGGCGCCCACCATCAAGGGCGAATCGGGAACAGCCGCGCCTCATCAGCGCAGCAGCATAAAAGAGAGAGAGAGAGCTTCCACAGTGAGCAGAACCTCCGAAGAGTGCAGCAGCTAACTCCTCTCTCTCTCTCTACCTCCAGACAGCCCGTGACGACCAGATGACGGCACCGTCCGATTCCTCTGGACACCGAGCACGAGAGCACAACTGGGATTGGGAAGAGCACCATGAAGAAAGAGGACACGAGCACCGAGCACTTAAAGACTGCACTATCCACGAGCACTACGTTCATCACGTTCAATAAATCCATCCTCCGGGGAACTTTTCTGTTAACAACCTTGTTGTGTGATCCCTCTCCTGCGACACCAGGTATTTTTTTTTCTTTGAAAAAGAGGTTCATATATACACAAGTTAATGACATAAAACATTTTAGAGCCAGATATTACAAAGTGGTAAAAATATGTGTTCACTCTTTTGTTTGGTGTCAGTTTTAATAAAAAATATACCATTACATTTATGTGACGATCATTAGTTTGTCTGTGATAGTCAGCGGCTGCAATAATTTTCTTGACATCTTTGAATAGTCTTGTATTGTAGGCGTTGCAAAACGCACCTATACCCCCGTTCCTCTAACAGTCATGCTTTCGCCACACCCCTGCTGTCCAGCCCTCACCTGTCAGTCAGAATTTGGCACGGAGAGGCACTTAAAAACCCATATTAATGCGTATTCAATTTTAATTGACAGAAAATGGCTATAAGTGATGTAATGCACACGCGGATCTGCTGCTCTCATTTCTGGGTCAGGCAGCCCACCCGATCTACATAGAGATGAGCTGTAGTTGGGCTTATTCTGATTGGTCAGTGGGCAGACGTAAGAACCATGGGCGTTGCAAGGAATCTTGAATCATGTTTTTGATGAGAGAACAACACTATAAGTTGCAAGGAATGTAAAAAATTTTGAGTTTACATAATATGGCCCCTTTAAATCTGGCAGATGATATTTTCAATGACGCATTAAGCATATTTTTTTTCATGTGAATTTAACTAATTAAAATTCACCATTCATTCATTCATCCACTGGGGCCTATCTCCAGCTTAATTCAGCCGTGTGTCTCACAAGGCAGGCGGAGTGAAGCCCCTATGGCGCTTGCTGCAGAATGATTACCACCCAATACAAGTCTATGGGAAAAAGCTGAACTTTAAAACTTATTTCCTCAAAAGGTACAACATTTACAAAAATGGTTCAAATGATTTTCGAAAGTTATCTCTACAGTGAACAAACTTCAGTAGTTTTTTTTTCTTGGCTCAAGTTTATTTTCATGTAGTTCAAGATGGTTAAATTTTCCTTTAAAAAACTAGGCGGGCCCATGTGATTGACAGCTGCACAGAACAGAGCTGACTGTGAGCTTTGTGAAAAAGATCATTTATGCAACGATCAAATTTAGTAAAAAATTAGGAAGTAATTTGTAAATAAGAACTACATGTGAGAGGGTGTGTGTGAGCCAGACTCTAGAAGGGGCTCTGAAACCACAATGGTTCCATCCTCAACAGGAAGTCGGGCTGCTTCCAGAAGAGCTCCACTTAATGTTAGCCAGTGGCAGTAGGTGGTGCCACGTCGTCCATATGTTTTTGGTCTGTGGTTTGAACCCTTTTCATGCTGTTTGTATCTCATTTTCACCCAGCACAGCAGAGATAATAGAATCATAAAGCACCACTGAAACATTAATTAATTAATTAATTAATTAATTTATTTATTTACTTATTTATTTATTTATTTATTTATTTATTTATTTATTTATTTATTTATTTATTTATTTATTTATGCCAAAACCCTGGGAATGTGTTTGCATTCTAGATTTACCACAACCATTGTTTTAGAGTTGGAAATAGCTTTTTTGTGATCACTGAAAGTAGTTTTTGTTCATAACATGGCGTGCAGCACTCACAAACACTCAAGTGTGTATTTTTACTTTACAACACATAATTGTTAGCTTAATTGTGGAAATAAAAAAAAATGTTTATAGAACAGCAAAAGATGAAGAAAAAAAACCCAAATGCTGTCCTGACTGCAGATCTCGTTTGCTTTGACACTTGTAGAGTTGTGTTTTTCAGTACCACTGTATTCCAGACCCCCATTTGCCTTTAATAGACGGGAGGAAATGTACATTGTGCAGAAAGTATTATACACCAGGAACTAGGGCTGTAAAAAAATGTTCATTTCAAGTAAAAAATTGTGTTGGTGCAAAAATATTGATTTGTGTAACTAATTTGTAACATTTTTACTCAATAAAACATGTACAGTGTCACACAGCCTCTTTTGCACTGGTAGCACTCCCTCAGATTCCATCATTAATGGAAGCGTAGTTTTTAGTAAACAAATGGCTGTTTAAAGGAAGGAATGAAGCGCAGGTTTGTTTGTTTTTCCCAAATGTGTTCTGTAGTGTGTAGGGTAAACAGTCACGCTGTCTTTACAACACTGTGAGACAATAAACAACATTGGAAGTTGGAGCAGTGGGTATGTCAGAGGAAGGTCGCTGGTTTCCTCCTGGACTGTGGGAACGATCCCTGGTATATAAGGGGGTCTGCTTGGTATCCGGGACCAGCTTAGTATATAAACCCAGCGAAACCTACCTGCATTTTCTTTTGAGGAGCTGATTCACTGACCTCAAGAGGCATGGCAAAGGGAGTTCGTCTCTGTTTCCTCCTCCAGAGAACGGGGTTTAACCTAGACATTCCCTTTCAGTAGTCCACTATGACGTATTATCATAATGACGACTGAGGGTTCCTCTACCCCTAGCTTGGGGACATAGCCCTAGGTCACCTTTCTTCCCGGTAGGGAATCTCACCTTTGTTGAGGTTGCCTCCATGAGAGAAAGAGGAACTATGTTCAGGGGCTGTCAGATAAACTAAACTCGGAAGGAAAGGTTGATCTTTTCACATGGTGGGTATTGCCACCAGAGGTAGTGAGTAGTGAGAGGTGTGTGGTGGACCACCCACCCCCCCTCTCTCCAGGGGTAGCTGGGACATTGACGGCCGCTAAAATGCAAGCACGAAAATTCTCTAAAAAGAGCTGCAAACTTTTTGGGTTTGAAAACTTTTAATGCTGCCCCATGAAGCATTAATGCCAGTCGTCTGACTACCCTTCTGAAGGGATGGCAAAACCCTACAATTGATCCCTGAAGCCCTAGAAGCCTTTGGGATTTTGAAAAACTAATTTGTCATTGCCCCAAGATTATTCCCCAGGATTAGTCAGATCAGTAACAAACCTCTAGTACACATGTGCCAAACTCAAGGCCCGCAGGCCAGATGTGGCCCGTCATGTAATCTAATGTGGCCCGCGAGAGCTTAAAAGTTTTGAGTGTCTAAAAAAACCCCGAAAACTTTAGCGATGTGTTAGCGGAGAAATCATTGTAAATATAATGTTTATACTGTATGTAATAGCATAAGCATCATCTTAGTAGTAGTAATAGGTTTATTAGTGTTAGATTGAACTGTTTTTTTACCGTGTTCGGTCGTGATTCTTCTTCTGCATTAGCACAAGTTCTTTTTTTCCTTATTTCCTCGCATTCTTCCGCCACTGTTTTTGGCACACTAAACTGTTAGATTTGAGTACCAAAACACTTGTAAATAGTGAAAGAATATGTTTATACCATCATCGAGAGCCCCTGTGAGTTGTGAAACACAAACAGGAACAGCAGGGGGCATGTCACCGTCTCAATCACATTCATATGTAATAAAAGTTTTTATACATATGGTTTATTCCCAACAATGTTTTTCAATATACGTATAGTGTAATTTTTGACACTATATAATATTGCCTTAAAACAGCTCTTGATTCCAACAACATATGGCTTCATTCATTTATTTTTATCTTTTGCTAAGGTCTTCAGCTGGATAGGAACTACTCTACAATATTCCACAGCTTAGAAAAACACCTGGACCTTTTTAAATAAAACAACCTGTAAAATCGACACTGAAAGCCGTATTCAGACGTTTTCAGTTGATAAACAATAAGTTGAAGTGAATTTCTGTAATCTCAAAAATCTTGTTGCTGTACATTTCTAGTTGTTTATAAAGAGAAACTTGATGAAAATTCAAATCCTTTTTGTTATTAAACACTGTTCTGAGCATTTCTAACATGAAAATAACAAATATTTGGAGATTTTGAAAGTTTTATTTCCTTTGAAAAGGAAAATGGCAAAAAAAATCAATTCAACTAAGATTGACATGGTGTGACCAATGTTTTGTTTTTACTAAATTGGAATCCAAAGACTACAGGTATTTGTAAGCTGGCTGGAGTTGGATGGGAGTGGGAGTAATTTTGAGTGGGAGTGGGATGGGACCAGGAGTCAATTCTACAGAAGTGGGACAGGACCTGATTTTTTTTCTCTCTGTGATACAATTGTTTCTATGCAACTGAATTGTCACTTAAAGTTATAAGTAATGAGTTATTTAACATTAAGGAGTAGTTACATTTATTTTACATTACATTTGATTTCATTTATATGAGTTTTACATTTATACGTTACATCTGGCCCTTTGAGGACAGCCATTATGCTAATGTGTCCCTAGGTGAAAATGAGTTTGACACCCCTGCTCTAGTACAATACACACCATTCGTTCCAGAACTCATTCACACATTTTATGATAGTAGCCTGGTTTATGTTGTAATTGACCTGTTTATTACAGGAAAGCAAGTTCATGTCGTTTATTTCATGGATTCCAAACAACATATAAAAGCGCTCAATAACCATCTTTTAATAAAAGTGACTAAATAATTATATCAATTTTTAAATATCAAAGAAGGAGCTGTTCTGCTCTTTTTAACTGTGGAGTTAATGTATAAATGTAGGCCTTTTGGTTATTCCAACACCCAAGCACAATAACCTTGAGAATCTTTGAGGTTTTACAGAAGTTCACGATGAAGATTCTCCTTGCAGCTTGTCTCCTTTAGTCCTTGCTTACAATAAACCAATAACTGCAATGATTTTCTCGCTGTGTGATGGTAAATATCTGATTATACCTTGTCAAGATTTGTGATTGGTTTTGGATGAGGATTGATCTATTTGGATCTAGGATTGAGTTCCATCATATAAATAACTATTAGCTTCTAGAGCTGGTTTGCTCTAGAATGTGCTTTTACCCCATTGTGAATTTAGCTTTGCAGTGAGCAGTGACTGTCCTTCTCATTATTTTAATAATTGGGTTCTACCATTACTTTGTTTTTCCCCAAAGGTTTCCTTGTTCCACTTCAGCACACTCATCCATGCCCCCCCCCCCTTCTCTTGCAGGATATTTGTGGTGGGGATTGGATTCTTCAGCCTGTGTTTCCTAATGACCTCTCTAGGGGGGCAGTTTTCCGCCAAGCGCTTGGCTGACTCGCCCTTCAGCATCCGGACCGAAGGTACAGCGATAACTGAATGCTCTGAGCATCCTTTAGTTCTGATCCACTGCATTTTTAGAGAGAGAGAGAGGTTTGAGGTTTAACAATCGTTTATTTATTTTTTTTTTTTACATAAAATCTTTTACATGGACATTAAAAGAGGATAATAAAAATAATACTGATACTAACAACAATTATAATTATATCATTAAAACATTAAAACCCTTCCCTCAATATTCCAATACTCATGTCCATTCCATCATTAAAACACCAATTCATTATTTTGAACATCACAAAGGACTCGCTTTGTCCCCACATCTGAGAGAACAATTCTAGATTGTCTACAAGTTTGAAGTATGCAAACTCAATTTTGAGCCTTTAAACATGTCCCTGGGCTCTGTAGATCCCAGATTTACACCTTTGTTTCTCAATGTTAGCCAAATGGCTAATTTGGCAGTCCCCAAAAGGTAGTTAAGCAAGCACATCTTCTGCCGTTTGGAATAGCTGTACTTTATTCCTCCAATAAATGCTTGATCAGAGAACAGCTCCTCAAATCTCTGGAACCACTGATTCATTAGAGAGAGGAGAGCATTGAGCATTCTACATTTTAGGAACAGATGTTCTAAATCTTCCTTTTCTTGGCAAAATCTGCATCTTCCATCCACATCCATGCTCATGTGCTCTACATGCACATCCGTGGCTATGGCTCCATGAATTATCCTCCACTGTAGATCCCCTGTTCTTTTTTCTATTGGTGGTTTGTAAAGAAGTCTCCATTGATCCCTCACAAAAAAAATCTGGTCTTGTTAGATGGGTCCACTTGGACGCTCTCAGATTATGAAGTTTTCGTAGGTGTGTTGTTTTGACTGTGATATAATACAGTGCTTTTTTTGAGACAAATTTAAAATCTCCCAGTTCTGGTGTCTCTAGTGTTAGAATAGACCCTTCGTCTTGATTAACAGTCACGGCGGGTGTGATCTTAAAACAAGGGAAATCTCTTTCATTTCCACCATCCTTAACTCCATTTTTAGTGGCATTTCTATATACACTTGGCAAGGCAGAAAAAACGTCCTCTTTAAGTTTTTTCCGTAGCCGCTTTTAGGGCCTCAACAGGTTTCCAGCCACTTTTGTCTAGTAGATCTCCAAGTTTTGTGATCCCACTAGTTTTAAGATGATTTTGCATGGTAGCTGATTCCAACAGTTTTGTCTGAATAATTTTAGGGTTCCTCTAAAAACCCTTCCTCATTGTCATCCACGTTTCTTTCCACTTTTAAAACACATCTCCAGGTTTTGAACATCGATTGATAGAAAGGGGTGATGTGGAACAGGCTCACTCCATCTCCTCGCAGTAGAAACAAGTGTCTATCGTATTTCCATCCATCTGCCTCCCTTAAGATCATTTTTGCAGATTTTTTCCAAGCCAGTTGTTTGTTGTACAATAGTCTCTGGGCTGCTTGTAATCTAAAAGCTCTTATTCTGCAGTAAATATCCACCAAACCTTGTCCTCCCTCTTCAACTGGAAGATAAAGAGCAGAAGCCTTGATCCAGTGTTACCCACTCCCAAAAAAGTCCACCACTGTTTTCTGTATCTTCTTTATTAATTCTTTGGGGGGGGTTCCAATACTGTTACTTTGTGCCACAGGCTGAAGGCGACTAGGTTCCCTTTCAGTCGGTCCCGGCGCTTCGGTGTCGCCCGGTACCTCGTATGATCTTGTAGACGATCTGCTCTCCCACGCAGCATCGGAAGGGGCGTGGCTTTCGGTTCTACAGTTCAGCTGCCTCCTCCGGGATTGCAGCTGAGCTGGTGTGGTTGCGATAATTATTTTATCATTAGGTTTAAATAGTTTAACTGTTTTAAATCCTTAATACTTCATTATCTTTTCTGCTTGACTATTCTGTTTTTAAATTAATGCCTGCGTGACTAGTCTTCCAGTTTTTGTGTACAGAGCGACCTGACATTTGTCATGACATTACCTTTGAACATTTAAACTGCTAACTCTACGTGTTTCTGTAAATGTGTGATTCTCATCTTTCAATTTGATTTGTCAATGTCTGGGATCAGCCCATCTTAGTATTGTATTTAAGACTGATTGCCATGCCCAAAGGTTATGCAAATCTTTGGGTTCGATCTGCTATCTAAAAACCGTTGCATGCATCCTGAATAAATACTTTGTGATTTTGTCAATTCATAATTCGACTCCTTGATATTTTTGCCTCATTTTCCACCACACTGGAGCCGGAGGCATTCGCGGTGCTCTCACAGCCGCAGCCTCGATAGGCGGGAGGTGACTCCTCCCCCCCGATTCGATGCTGTCACGGCTGGAGAATTTGTGGCTAGGCAGGCGCCGGGGACAGGTTCCCCGTATACCGCTAGTGCCTTTTCTCCCCGAGAAGCACGAGGAACTCACTAATTCTGGCAGGCTCCCCTGCCTGTCAGGGGATTGAGCTCCTCCCTCTTCACCACTCTGGTCAATGCAGGAAATACGAGCTACTCTTCGATTCCCAGAGTGGGCAGGTTGTCGCGGTGCTTGCCCCGACAGCGCTGCTGCTTGGCGGTCTCGCTCGGTTGTTCCCGCCAAAGCTGGGAGGTTTTCGTCAGCCCTGATGATGAGAGCTTATTCAGCTGCGGATAAATCTGCTGCATCATTGCATGCTATGGCGACCTTACAGGTCCTCCTTGACATGCACCAGGGTGGTGGTGACCAGCAGTCTCTCTGAGACTCGCTTTCAGCCGCTGATTTGTCGCCTCGTGCTACAAAATCAGCCGTGCTGAATATCGGTCACACAATGTCCACACTTGTGGTCCAGGAACGCCATCTGTGGTTTGAGCAGGCTTCAATGCGTCCCGAGGACCGATTTCGGCTTCCGTACGCGCCTGTCTCCCCGGATGGCCTCTTTGGCCTCGCCGTGGAGATTTTCGTCAAAGGTCTCCACGACCAGGAAGCAGGCGGAGGATCTGGGTATAGTTCCACGCCAGAAGCAGCGGGCGTTGCTTTTGTGCCGGAACCCTCTCCACCTGTTCACTGCCAAAGAGTATGTCACCCGCCATGGTTTACTCCTTCGACCTCTGGTCCGGGGAAAACCCCTGCATGAGGAAGACGGAGCCAACCTTGGAGGTTTCGGAAAGCAGACGACGGTTTCTAGTGAAGCTCCCCTGAGGTTGGCAACTCGGGAGGATATGAGCTTGTCTTCGGGTCTGGTCATCGACCCAGCTTCCTCAGGAGCACTCGGCGTCACCTATTGTGTCAAGATAGATCTCACTTCCTGCCCGAGAATAGTGGACTCGCATGCTCTGCGGTCTGGGGTTCCCCTTCCTCGGTCTCGAACGAAGCACCCGACTTGTGCACGAGCTCCGCTGGCCATAGCAGAGAGTGCGGGGGCACAAAACCCCTGCCTTCATCTGACCATCTTCCAGGGTCCGCCCCTGGTGATTCCGCCCACAAGTCCGCCTCCCGGCACGTCCCGACCACACCCCCTGTCAGCTTACCTGGGAGCCTGGAGGAAGCTTCCTGGGCCTCACAGTGGGTGGTCCGGACAATGCGGCAGGGCTACACGATTCAGTTCGTGTCTGCCCCCAGGTTTCGAGGTGTACTTCACACTCCTGTCCCCCAGACAGGCGCCTCATTCCCACCTTCTAATAAAGGTGCGATTGAGCCGGTACCCCCAGCCGATATGGAACGCGGGTTTTACAGCCCATACTTCCTGGTCCCCAAGAAATCAGGCGGGCTGCGACCAATCTTGGATCTGAGGCGTCTAAACCGGCACCTGGCCAAGTACCGGTTCAAGATGCTGACGGTCCGCTGCAGTCTACCGTGCATCCGTCCTGGAGATTGGTTCGCAACAATCGACCTGAAGGACGCGTACTTTCAGGTTGAAGTGGTTCCGAGACACAGACCCTTTCTAAGGTTCTATTTCGAGGTCCATGCATACCAGTACAAGAACCTACCCTTCGGTCTAGCCCTTTCCCCTGCTCCTTCACTGAGGTTGTCAGGGCCGCTCTAGCACCGCTCCGCTGGGCAGGCATTCGGATCCTGGACTACCTCGACGACTGGCTTCTCATAGCCTCATCCAGGGACCAGTTGATCCGACACCAGGGCAAGGTGCTCTCGCACTTAAACCGTTTGGGTCTGAAGGTCAACTGGGAAAAGAGCCGCCTCACTCTGGTGAAGGCCATCTCTTTTCTCGGGATGGAGCTGAACTCCGAGAGCATGCTGGCGCACCTATCGGTAGAACGCGCCAGGGCCTTGCTGACCGCGCTCTCCGCAGTGTCTTCTCGAACAGTGGTCAGACTGAAATTATTTTAGAGGCTCCTGGGGCATATGGCAGCCGCAGCCCCAGTCATTCGACTCGGGCTCCTGCGTATGCGACCACTGCAGCTATGGCTTCTCTCACGAGTTCCGAGTTGGGCATGGCGTCGGGGAGCTCTACGTCTGTCTACGGCAGACGCGCTCCCTTACCTGAAGGTCTGGAACTCGGAGTGCTTCCTGCGGTCTGGGGTGCCTCTCTCGAGTCCCTCCGACCGCGTGGTTGTCACCACTGACGCCTCCAAGACCGGTTGGGGCGCTGTGTGCGGTTCACACCGAGAGTCCGGTGACTGGACCGGACGGCGCTCTCGCTGGCACATAAACCGTCTCGAGCTAGTTGCAGTCACCCTGGCGTTGTGGCGCTTCGGCCCGCTCCTCCGTGGTCGGCACGTGCTGGTCAGGACAGACAGCACCGAGGTAGTAGCGTACATCAACCACCAGGGCGGTGTGCGCTCCCGTGCTCTGCACTACCTCGCCCAACGATTGCTCCTCTGGAGTCAGAGCAGACTTATGTCGCTCAGAGCCTGTCACATCCCCGGGGAGTGCAACCGGATTGCGGATTCGCTGTCCAGGTTCCACCCCAGGGCGGGAGAATGGCGACTCCATCCTCGGGCTGTTCAGCAGATATGGGATATCTTCGGCGAGGCCCAGGTAGGCCTGTTGCCTCCCGTCAGAACACCCATTGCCGGCTTTTTTACTCCCTGTCCCTGGCTCCTCTCGGGACAGATGCGCTGGCACACTGCTGGCCCAGGAACAAACGCTTGTACGCGTTTCCCCCAGTGAGCCTTCTGGCACAGTTACCGGACCTCCTGACTCAGGGGGGGGGTACAGGCACCCGCGGCCAGACCTCTGGGCCATACACGTATGGCATATCTGTCCACGGTGGACCCGAGCCTCTACCACCCTCCGTGGTGAGAACTTTAGACCACGCGTTAGCGCCCTCTACCTGAGCGTGCTATGCTGGCAAGTGGGGTCGGTTCGTCGATTGGTGTTCCTCCCGTCAGGAAGATCCTGGGACGTGCCCCATCAGAGTCGTGTTGACCTTCTCCAGGAAAGGGTTCGATCGGGGGCTGTCCCCTTCGTCCCTCAAGGTCTACACCGCCGCTATTTCTGCCTTCCACCTTCGGGTTGAAGGGAAATCAGTGGCCAGCCACGAACTGACGGTGAGATTTCTCAAGGGAGCTAGACGTCTCATGCCGCCTAGCCCCCCTCTGTTCCCTCTTGGGACCTCTCCGTCGCCCTGTCTGGGCCGCGGAAGTCTCCTTGAAGCCCTTGCACTCTGCAGAGCTGCGTGTCCTCTCAATGAAGACCGCACTCCTGCTTGCTTGGCCTCAATTAAGAGGGCGGGAGATCTCCAGGCACTGTCCGCCGACGAATCCTGCCTTGAATTCGGCCCTGGTGTTTCTCTGGTTACCATCAGACCCAGGCTCAGATTCATCCCCAAGGTCCCATCCGTCCCCTTCCGGGACCAGGTGGTGACCCTGCAGAACCAGCCCAGGGTTTGTTGTGTCCAGTGCGAGCTCTTCGGATCTACCTGGACAGAACCCGGGAGCTTCGTTGCTCCCAGCAGCTCTTCGTATGTTTTGGAGGCCAGCGTCGGGGTTCCGCGGTCTCCAAGCAACGGCTTGCCCACTGGCTAGTGGAGGCTATTCGCCTTGCCTATGAGGCGTGTGAGGTTCCCTGCCCTCTCCATTTGAGGGCCCACTCCACTCGCGGCATTGCTGCTTCGTGGGCGTTGGCTAGAGGGGCCTCACTCGCCGACATATGTAGAGCTGCGGGCTGGTCTACACCTACACCTTGTCAGGTTTTACAACCTTGACGTGGGCTGTGTTCCCTCTGCGGTCCTGAGAGGTGGCAGTCACCCTTAGGGAATAGAGCAGGTGTACGCTTGCAGTACTCCCCCCCCCCCCTTTCGGGCGGCTCTCTCATCCTCCCCCCTCCAGCATCTGACTGAGCGGAGCAGTCAGCGCTGCTAGGTTCTGTAGTGGTGGCTTTGCTTTGGCCTGGCCCCTGCAGAACTAGGGTCCAGATCTGGGAGTCCCTCTTAGGCGCTCCCTTTCTATGTTTTTCTATACAGCTCCCCCTCCAGGCGGCTAGTATGAACCCGTCCAGTTACACCCCTTGCCATTGGTGAGTAACGATGACTTCCGTCTCTGCCGATTTTCTCTTGCAGAACGATGACCCGCTGGTAGCCCTTCGGGCCTCGACGTGATCTCCGCCACTCCTCCCTGCGGGTCGAGGGGTGCCTCCTTCTGGTCGTCAGCATCAACCGAGTACAGCTAAGCTCTCAGTGTTGGATGACTTCCCCGTCAATGAGTATTCTGGGCAGGGGCAGAAGGAGTTCCCATTCAGGTACTACGGCCTTATACTAACCTCTCTTTTTGAGTTTAGTGCCGGCCTGTCTGGATGGACTTCGGGCATGGCCATTTACAGACTAACGTCTCCGGGACCGACTGAAAGGGAACGTCTAGGTTACTTGCGTAACCCCACGTTCCCTGAATAGGGAACGGAGACGTTACCCTTCGCCATGCCCTTGAAGTCATGGATCTGAGGTCGCTGGGAGGTAAGTAGGTCCAGCTCCTCGGAAAATTCCATACTGAGGCTTAGGCACGCCCGGCTTTATACCCGGCTGATTGCTAATCAATCACCTACGCCTACAAATTAATTTGCCCATTGATATGTTCGGCTTTCGCTCCCACGGTGATTCGCTCCCATTCAGTCGGTCTAATCCCGACTAACGTCTCCGTTCCCTATTCAGGGAACGTGGGGTTACGCAAGTAACCTAGACGTTATTGATCACTAAAACACTTCTCCATTTTGACAGCCTAGCGACTAATTTTTCCAGCAGACCGTCCCAGTTTTGAATTTGGAATTCTTTATTTCCAAGAAAAACTCCAAGAAATTTTAGCCCCTCTCTTCTCCATTGTAAACCTTTGGGGAGTTGTGGGGTGTTTATTCCTTTTCATGGCCCCAAAAGAAGACCTTCGCTCTTTTCCCAGTTTACTTTTGCTGAGGATGCTCTTTGGTACAGTTTGATACATTGGTTTAGAAGTTCGATGTCCTTTTGATTTGAAATAAAAACCGTGACGTCGTCTGGATATGCTGATACAACTACTTTTGACCCATCTCCATCATTGATCGAGACTCCACCCAGCTGATTCCTGAGCTTGCACAGAAAGGGCTTGATGGCCAGGCTGTAGAGTTGACCTGAAAGAGGACACCCCTGCCATATTCCTCTAGAGATATTTATTTGGGCACTTAGTCCTCCACCTACTTTAATCATCACCGAGATGTTATTGTACAATAATTTAACCCACGCTATAAAATTTTTTACAAATCCAAAATTCTCTAAAACTTTAAAAATATATTTATGATCCACTCGATCGGAAGCCTTTTCTTGATCGATGGATATAACTCCTTGGTTAAAATCATTTGTTAAACCAGTGTCGATGACATCTCGAATTCTAAAAACAAATTGTCCATAATAGATCTTTCTGGGATGCAGTATGTTTGCTCTTCTCTTATCAATGTGCCTAAGTGAACTTTGAGTTTGTTTGCAAGGCATTTGGATAATATTTTATAATCCACACATAAGAGTGAAACAGGTCACCAATTTTTAAAAAATCCCAGGTCACCTTTTTTTGGCAACAATGATAGCATAGCGCGTCTGCAGCTGGTGGGTAGAGTGCTTTTATTAAAACACTCAAGCAGCATGTCATGATAATCCTTCCCCAAATTTTCCCAGAAACACTGATAGAATTCTGCTGGCAGTCCATCTATTCCTGGAGAACGTCCTTTCGATAGCTCTTCTACAGCTTTTGTTAGGTCCTGATATGTAATTGCTTCCTCCAGAAACTCAATCTGTTGTGGTTCCAGTGTTGGAAGGTTCTGCAGAAGATCAGTTTCGATCTTGGGGTCACAGGTCTTTGCCTTATTGAGTGTAGAGTAGAAATCCACTGCTATTGCTCTCATTTCATCAAGATCGATTGTAATGGTTCCATTTGGACGCCTAAGGTGCAACATTTGTTCTTGATGGACTCTTTTCTTCTCCAGACCAAAGAAGAAGGAGCTTGGGGCATCCATATCCTTAATGCAGCAGACTCTTGACTTAATAACAGTACTTTTTGCTCTGTTCATGAATAGACTTTCCAATTCATGCTTTCTTTTATCCAACCGGTCCCAGTTTGAACTATTTTCATTCATGATGTGTCTTTCCAGTGCATCAATGTCTTTTTGTAAGTTATGTGTTTGTTCTTGTTTCCTAGCAGAAGCTTCAGATGTATAGGTTTGACTCAAGACTCTAATTTGAACTTTGCCTACATCCCACCATTCACTAAGGTTTTCAAAGTTATTCTTTTTTTTCTCCAGATTTGCCACCACACCCTGAAAACTTTACAAAAGGCTTCATCGTTTAGTAGTTTTAACATTAAAACGCCAGACTGATCTTGGCTCTGACTTTTGTTTTAAATAAAAATCCTCATAAACCAAATGATGGTCTGGGAAAACCATTAGGAATTATAGATGCTTTCAGTATTCTGTTGTTCCACATTTTTCCAAAATACAATCTGTCTAAACTGGCCCCGCTTTATTTATTGTCTACAGCCTTTATCCAAGTGTATTGTTTTACACCTCTATTTCTATCTCTCCACACATCTATTAAATCAAATTCTTTCATAATGCTAGAGAGGAATATACTAGACTGACTGTGTTGCTCTTCTCCATTGCGATCAACTTCACAATCAGTTGTACAGTTCCAGTCCCCTCCCAGAACAACACAAACATCATCATTTAAGGTTTTCATAGCTTGCTTTATCTTCATAAAAAGCTCCAATCTTTCTGAACCCTTGTTGTGAGCATAAACATTTATAAAGACAAAAACTATCCCTTTAACTTCAACTTCAGTCAATAAAACTCTTAATTTTTCAATCTACATTTTTTTTTTAATCTTCACATTCAAGTTTTTTGTAAACAGAATTGCAACGCCTGCACTATTGTTTGACCCAGTACTATTTATTATTTCCCCTTCCCACCATTTACTCCAGTCTCCCTTATTTTCATGTTTTGTATGAGTTTCTTGTAATAATATTACATTTGCTTTATTCCCTTTTAAGAACTCTGAGATACTTGCTATCTTCATTTTATCTCTTCCCCCATTTATGTTTAGGAAGCCCACTCTCAGAAATTCCATAGAGAAGGGAATAGAGGGAGTAACAGACGGGAGATGAAAGGAGAGCACAAAATAAAACACCCAGTGCATTATCATCGTTTAAGTTTAGTAGAAATTTTGTTTTTTCGTAGTTTTGTTACCATTTTCTTCAATCTAAACCTTTTTTTCTTCTCAAGTGCTTCATAGCTTGCGGTTCTCTGTAAGACTATCACTGAAGCTATAAACTTTTCCACATCTGGAAAAAAATCTTTGCCCTCAGCTGTCTTTCCAAAAGTTTCATCTAGAAAATCATTAATCTCTTTCAAAGAGTACATGTCTTCCATTGGAGAGTCTGCTTCTGATATATCAGACAACATGTCATCATCTTTGTTGTCAAGTTCATCTTCACCTCTAGAGGTGGAAGCTTGCGCTCTTTCTTGTTCTTCATTAATTTCTGTTTCAATGTCATTCACTTCTGTGTTCATATTACAGTTCGAACTATCAGTAGCCTCTGTTTCCGTTTCAAAAGACATTAAATCGCCACTCACCTCTGGCTCTTTATCTTCACTGCTAACTCCAGTCTGAGATCCTGAAACTTCTGGGATTTTATCCTCGGTTGGTCCAGCTCCTCGGAAAATTCAATACTGGTAGCGTAGGCACGCCCGGCTTTATACCCAGCTGATTGTTGATCAATCACCTACGCCTACAAATCATGTACGGTTTCCCTCCATGAATAACTTTGAAAGAAACTTCTAAATCCGTCTCGTTTAGAAACATGTGTACTTGTCTTCTAAAAGACATCATATGACTCAAAGCGGTGTTCTTACATCCTAAAGGGATTGTTTTGATCGCATTAGCGAATTTTCCAATCTCAGAATTGTCAATAAACAGTGGTACATTTGAGATAATAACTTTTCTGGTCGTAGTCACCAGGAGAGATACAAACAGGTACACGATGTTCAAGTTAATTCCATTAGTGACCAGACGATTCACTAAGGCCTCTTCTTTAAAGAAGATCACCACTGCTTTGTTCATTCTGGAGGCAGACATAATGTTTTCACAACCGATAGAGAAAGAGAGAGAGAGAGGCATTAATGAGGGCAATGAAAGGTATCGTTTGTGACCTTTAACTGGCTTCATGACTTAGGGCTCTCGCTCTCACTCTCTCTCTCTCTCTCTCTCTCTCTCTCTCTCATCTCTGGCTTGGGATAAGCACATTTGTGTGCAATGATCACTTCTCAGGCCAAAAAAAATACAGCTTTTACTTGCAGCCAAGTCATGAACTGTAACACATTTTTAAGAACTGGAAGGATAGTGAGGACCCCTCGTTCTTGTGATAAAGGCAGCAGCTATTTTATTAATCGAACAACACTCGCCTCTCTGTCAAAGTTCTACATCATTTGACAATTTACGATCTTTAAAGCACTTAACCCCTTAACACCCACCCCTCTTTTTGAGAATTTGTCCGATAAAGGCATACCCAAATTAAAATGGCTGTAACTCTCACATTTTAGGGGTTAAATTATTGTCCTTGGTGTCATTTAAAAGGTAACCCTTTCTAGTTTATCAGGAAAAAGTAAGGAACTGGATACCTTAAACAAAACTAAAGTTATAGGTTCACAAACTTTGTAGAAATTGTTGAAATTATCCTCGCCTAAATTTTTTTTTTGTTTTTTATAAAATAAGTGAATGCTTGAGTCCCTGGTGGACTTTTTGACAACACTGAATAGAAGCCACAACTGTTGACTAATACATGGCCAAAATCTGTCAAAATAAAGCTAAACATGTGTTTTCTAGAGATAATTTTATAAGACAATATCTAGGCGGACACCATTGGCACCATTTGGCACCATTTGGCACCAAAGTGGCACTTGGTAACCAAATGAACAAACTGATGTAAATTACCTTTTTTTTAATACAAATCAATACCACTACATAAACTACTCCAAAAATGTTTATTTTTTTAAAGAAAATGCAAAAATAAGTGTATACATAAATATATAGAACAATATAAAACAATAGTTGTGCAGACCCATATTGAATGGTCAACGTTACAGGCCATTTTCTTTAAAGTGTGCCACACTGGGTCATTGTCTTTATGGCCCATCTGTAGAGGTAAATGTTGGGGTTGGAGGTGTGAATGTGTAGGGTTTGGCTTCTTTTGTTATTTAGATTCAGGTTCCCAGTCAGTGTCTTCACACGAAGATGAAGACTCCCTATAAAACAGAAAAAAGTAGTATAAAACAAAACTGTCCATTAAAAAACATACTTATTTAACAACAACAACATGAAATGATAAGTATGCAGTTATGTAAAAATATAGAAACTTGACTTAGTATCTGAAGTGGAGTTTATACAGTGTTATTCAACTAGAATACAAACTTTTGAATGGGATTGTTGTCAGCTTATTATTATTATTATTGTTGTTGTTGTCCATTACTGTTAGTTGTGGTGTAATTATAATATAACCTAACTTTACTTTTATCACCAAAGCCGACATAAATAAACATTTCATATCTTACCGATCAGCTTCAGGAACCATTCCTTCAAAACAACGCTCTTTCACGGAGTCAACGCTGACATCACTTTCTTCTGAACTCTGCAGAAGTTTGTCTCGTTGACGCTGAATTTCTTCCAGAATGTCCTCGATCCGCAAAAATGTCTTCTTTGAGGCCATAGTATCAAAATTATGAACAAACAGCGTCAATAAACAGCGTCTGATACGACTCACTCTGTGCGCTCTCGTGCGTCTTCACGCGTTACGCTGAAGCTCTGGAGCTGCTCCTCTGTTTGTGCAGCAAAATTACGATATCTTCGCTGGAAAGATCTGTGGCAAATCATATATCCACGGAAAGCTCATCTCATTGGCTAAATGACCCGTCAATCTGCTTGGAGTTTAACCACGATTAGTTGGCTGTTCACACGTGTGAAAAAACAATGACCCACATTGGCATTCGCTTTCAAAGGCTGACCAAGTCTTGTTTACTGGCTTGCCGATTGGCCAATTCTACTAAAATGGACGGCAAACAGCCGGATGAATCGCAGACTTTTTTTTTCTTCTGCAGCAAACGAAAAGTGAATTGTTGTGCTTTAATGTCTTTTTCTCATGGTAAACACGTTTTTGGAGTACCAGCTTGGATGCATTTTATTCGTTGGACTGTTACGAGTACAATGCTATAAGAAACTTGCAGATTCATTGACTTTGTACCTGTAGAGACATCCTAAAAGTTAAGCATCGCGATTTTGCTTTGTTAGGACTCTTTACACAAACTGACTAACTTTTGTCACTGTGGTGTGTTAAACCTATAATGCTTTATAACACCTGAAACATGAGAAATTCAGCTTTCAAATGATGTATAGTTTGTCAAATTTTGCTTAAAAATAGTGGGACAATGAGAAAAACAGTAGTTCCCTTTCAGTCGAGCCGCAGACGGCGTTGATGTCATGACTATAGGGGGAGCCGAACCTGAGGGGAGGTGGAGCCGGATGTTTAACGGACAAATTGATTTGCGACTCATTCTGCCTTCTTCCTCGGAGCGAATGGTGGTTGCTTTCTATTTCGACACTCATGGCAAGCTGAAATATCAAAGGTTGCTTACCTCTGCGCTTGATGTGCTGTAGCTAGCCAAGATAGCTACGTCATCTTATCGCGGCACCTCTGATTCACAGCTAGAGTCTGTCAGTGTCTTCAGATTTTGTTCTGTAAACGTCCGTTTTCCAGACGATGGGATAAATCTGCATTTATCCTGGCTGCAGTGGTTTAATCTCATCGTTTGGGAGTGTTTGGGCTTCAAACACGCCTGCATTGCTCTCGTGAGGCATGAGTGTTTACACTGCAACGCTCTGCCGAGCCGCACACTGAGGTACAGGAGATCCTTCTTCGAAGAAGAGGACACAGAGGCTTCGGCTTCTGGCGCTCCGCTTACTCGGGCTGGCTCATTCGAGGCCTCAGCCGGCGGCACAGGGCAAGTGACGTCAGGCAACCCCTCGCGTCAAGTTCAAGTTAATTCCATTAGTGACCAGACGATTCACTAACGCCTCTCCTTTAACGAAGATCACCACTGCTTTGTTCATTCTGGAGGCAGACATAATGTTTTCACAACCGATCTGCTCTCCAACAGCTACCAACACTTCCTCTACCGTAACATCTGGCTCGGCTACACACCTGACGCCATGGCGGAGCGAGAGATGTGGCACACTCTCCACCATCCCGAGCGCTGGCAATCAAGTGCTCGTATATTAAATGTATTACTGTATCAGAGGAAATAACTATATGGGGAAAACAAAAGCAGAAAAGAGACGGGGGGAAAATTAGCAAATGAAACCCGTTTCCAAAACAGTCGCTCTCCGCTTACTCGGGCTGGCTCATTCGAGGCCTCAGCTGGCGGCACAGGGAAAGTGACGTCAGGCAACCCCTCACGTCATCCCTGTGCCCCGGAACTGTTGGTGATTCCGGTGTTGCTCCGGCTTCACTGAATGATCCTGTTAACAATCTGCTATCCATCGCAGCATCGGAAGGGGCGCTTTCTTCGGTGTCTTCGGACTCAGAACTACCACCCTCTGTGGTCATGGCTGAACTGGAACCTGAAGTAACAGCGATGCTCTCTAAGGCCGCGGTGGCAATCGGTTTAGAGGTCTTCCACCTCCGGGTTGAAGGGAAATCTGTCGGTAGCCATGATCTGACGTTGAGATTCCTCGAAGGTGAGAGACGGCTACGTCCCTCCAGGCCCCCCGCTGTACCCTCTTGGGACCTCTCCATCGCCCTTAGAGGGCTGAGGATGTCCCCTTTCGAGCCTCTTGTCCTCGCAGATCTGCACACCCTCTCGCTGAAGACGGCGCTTTTGCTGGCCTTGGCATCACTCAAGAGGGTTGGAGATCTCCAAGCACTGTACGCCAATGAAACTGAAATTCGCCCCTGAGGATTCTCTGATGTGAGTCAGACCCAGGCCCAGATTCCACATTCAAGCGCACTCTTCAGCCTTACCTGTACAGAACCCGGGAGTTTCGTAACTCCCAGCAGCTCCTCATATGCTACCACGGCCAGCGCAAAGGGTACGCTGTGTCAAAGCAGCGGATAACGCATTGGATTGTGGAGGCTATACAGCTGGCTTACCAGGCGGGTGGTGTAACCCTGCCCTCTCACTAAACTGAGGGCCCATTCCACCCACGGCATCACCGCCTCGTGGGGACTGGCCAAGGGGGTCATACTCGCCGACATATTTCGAGCTACGGGCTGATCGACACCCCAAACCTTTATCAGGCATTACTGGTGGTGGCAGTAACCCTTAGGCACAGTTGGGGGGTAATACCCATGGACGCACATCCCCATGGGTTTGTCGAACATCCGCTCCCTCATCACCAACTCCAACACCAATGAGGGCTCTTATCCGGGGCGTAAGCACCTCTAGAACCCCTCCATCAAGGATGTGCTGCGCCTGCAGGTTCCTAGTCCTGCAGGAAGGAACCTTTTTTAGCGTCTCCCGTTTGGTGGATTGGTGAACCCTATCCTCCCACCCACTCGGCATCTGACTGACGCGGAGCAGTCAGCTCTGCTAGGTTCTGTAGTAAGGTTTTGCTGCTGGGCCTGATCCCTACAGAACTCGGGCTGGACTTGTGGACCCCCCCTATCTTGGTGGCCCAATCCGTGTATTCTATACAAAGACCCTCTTTAGGTGTGTTTGTATTACCCCGGCGGAACGCTCTTCGCTTGCTGGAAGCCCTCTTCAGGTCTCGATGCAAGCCTCCGCGTGCCCCTGTTCCACATCAGGGGCACACACCTTCTGGTTGCCCTGCGCTACAGCAGAGCGCAACTCACCCCGCAATAGAATATGTCCAGGCTAAGGGGCAGAAGGAATTCCTGGCCAGGGGCCTGACTAATACCTAACCTTCTATGTTTAGAGTCGGCCTGGCTGGATGGAGACCTGAAGGAGGGAACGCAGATGTCCCTTGGCCATGTACTTCAAGTCGCTGATCTGAGGTGCCGCAGAGGTAAGTAGGTTCGGCTCCTCGGAAGAAAGCAGAATGAGTGTAGAGCTACGCTCTGCTCTTATAGAGCAGTTGATTGCTAATCAACGTGATTGCTAATCAACTTCACTCGCAAATCAATTTGCCCGTTAAACATTCGGCTCCACTTCGCCCAGGAGTCCATCGTGTAGCCAGCAGTGAAAGTTTCTCCAAGACAGGTGGGCTCCCCCGAAAACCACGCTCCTCGTCGAGAAAATGGTGTCAATTGCATTCAGAGACCAGTTGATCAGATCCATAGTTCTTTTTATTTGGAGAGCAGGACTGTGCGAGTCTCTTGCAGACAAACACAGAGTGACAGTGGACAGTCAGAGATAAGGGAGAGGAGAAAGAGCTTGTTCCTGAGAAGATGCATATATAGTAAATGGCACACAGTACATATGTGAGATTTTACACGTGCAGACCCAAACTGAACATACAAGAAAGAGTGAAGAACAAAACCTAAATGAACAAATAATGATAATAAATAAATAAGGATCAAGTTATCGGGTCGAGGAGTCCAAGAATATTTCAAGTTCTGCAGTTTGTAAAAGATTTTTCTTCTTTGTACATTTGACAGCATCACAGAAATATAGAAGTTCCTACTTAAAGGAGACTGTTGGCGTTACGTGTGTTTCGTGACCGTATGGTTTCATGAACAATGATGGTGATGTGTGGGTAATACGTCGATCTAGATTATCTAAAGCGGTTCTCTTGGATTTATCTGCTGAACTGGGTTCAGCATCTCAGAGGCAGCTACTGTCCGGTCTCCGCCTCCCCTCCAAGAAATGTCCTCCAAGAACATTTCTGTTTTTTTTATTTTTGCAGAATTTCTATTGGTCATTATTTGGATCAAAGCTCAATAGCTCCCATAAAAATCAGTCTATTACCACCAAATTCAGGTCACACACAACTGTTCTCTTGTTTGACCCACTACAACACTCATTTTTTCAAAACTGAGACAAAAGCTAAAGCTAAGCTAATCAGCGTATTACGTCCAGTTTTTAGCCCATGCTTAAGTTTATGGTCACCAAAATGAGTGAAGGAGCTGGACCAAGTAAATCATTAAGTTCTACATGAAAATCATTAAGTCCAAATACCGTTCCACAATGACTGATGAACATTTGGAAGTGTGCTTGAGGCTGGCTGTCAGCAGCTACTTTCCGGACTATGCATCCCTGGCTGATTCGATTGAGTGCAAGTCATCAAATTAAACTCAGGTTATTACAAAAAAATTAAATAGTTAATTATTATGTGTGTTTTGTCAATTCTTAATAAAGTTGAAAATAATTGTTTGTTGATTGATGTTTTACATTTTTGTAGCGGGTAGATCACTTTGACTTGGTTATTTTAAAGTAGCTTGCAAGCTGAAAAAGTGTGAGCACCCCTGGATTAGATTGATGGTGCTCATAGAGACTGGAGGCCAAGGATGTCTGTTCCCAGCCCTGCAGAGGGAAGCACAAATGCCTTTCCTAATATCCTGAACTCATAGCATTTATCCTCAGGAAGAAGCTCACTTGGAGCATGGTTTTGGAGGGTTAGAATGAAGACTCTCTTTGTAAATGTCGTAGTGGACAACAAGTTTTGATTTTCTCCATCTTCTTTCAGCTTTTTACAAATACTATTCAGAGTTGTATGTTTGCGGAATTTTCGGAATTTGCTGAGTTTTTTTTTATTGCCAGGCTTCTTTTTGACTGCTGTAGGGTCGATATTTAAGAAGAACGTCCGCCGTGCCAGCAGCGATACTTGGGGTTTTGGATATGGCAGCCATAAACACCTCATTCATTCATTTTCCAACCTTTTTATTCTCGTTTTTGGGGTCACGGGGGTCTACTGGTACCTATCTCCAGCGCACATTAGAGGAGAGGCGGAGGTACACCCTGGATAGGTCGCCAGTCCATCACAGGCATAAACATCTTGCTGATGTTATTTACTGTTTTGATGTGGGAGATCAGACAGAGCAATGGTGGATAAAATTTTTAAACCCTTTACTAAGACCATTAGAATGTTATTATCAGAATAATAAATTATCAATATCAGAATATTGTTGAGTTCTTTGGCCAGATTTTTATCAGGCTTGTCCATGTGAAAATCCCCAGCGACAATAAAAGAGTCAAACTCTGAGAAATGGCTGAGAGCAGTTCAGTAAAGCCATCAGTAAAACCTGTAGAGTTCTTTGGAGGCCTTTATAAGCTGGTAAGAAGCACCCAATTGCTGCCCTTTAAAGCTGTACTCAAACATTCACAGGATAATGTGTGACCCCCCCCCCCCCATGACTTGTTTGCATTGAACAAAAATGATCATTCAAAAATTAAATCTTGGCATGATTGAACAGGGCTCTAGAGTGCGACCAATTTGGTCGCATATGCGACCTAATTTCTCAGTGGTGCGACTAAAACAAATCAAAGGTTGCACCGGTGCGATCCGTCGTTCGAGGGGAAAAAAACAAAACTCCGTGAGTCTCCCTGTTGTTCAACAACAGACACACATTAGGCCCATATCGTGGTCTAAACCAATCAGAGATAGTGAAGAGCGTATCCCGCCCCACCCCCCGATTGGCCGTGGTCCAGATATTCCTGTATGTGTGTGAACGTACGTTTGAAAATGCATGTGATGCAGTCAGACAGAGAGAGGTGAGTCCATCAGGTAAACAGTGGATGTAGCCGTGGATTACGAGAGAAGATGAAAAGAACAATTGTGTAACAAGGGCGCTGAGACGGTGTCAGAATCCATGTGCAGAGGTTTATTACAGACAGTCACAATAAACAGGCAAGGGTTGAATAAACGTAATGAAAACAGGCAGACCGTTCCAAGGGTAATCCAGATGCGTAGTCGGTATAACAGGCATAAACGTAATATCCGTGAAGCAGTCCAAACAGGCAAACAAAACCAGGGATAATCCAAAAGACAGTGGTCAGAGAACAAGGCAGAGTGATACACAGACAGGCTATCAGAAGGGTAATAGAATAACGCTCGGTAAGGCAGGTAAACTGGCAATACTTCGCAAAGACCAAGCACATGTTGAGAGCTTATATGCTACCAAACAGGAAGTCACCAGAGAAGCAGCAGAGGGGTACTGAGTTAGTACTCCGGCGATGGCTCCCTCTGCTGGCTTGGCATTACAAATTGACAGATTTTTCATTAAGAAAGATAAGTTAGGGCCTGATCGTGAAAATCATAACCAATGCTCTGACACGGAGCCATCAACCTCCCCTGTGACTGGCTCTAATACATTTAGAGTTGAAACTATGAACTTTAGAATTTTTCTATAAAACACATAACATGCCGCGATAAATGCACTGCTCAAGTGTCCCCTCTCCCCACTGCCTTTCAGCGACAGGCAGCTGCAAACAGATCATCAGACGAGGCCGAGATGAGAATTAAGTTTTACGTTGCCTACAATATTGCAAAAGAAGAACTCCCCTTCACTAAATTCAAGTCCGAAATAACTCTTATGAAGAAAAATGGCTTGAACGTTAACCCGACGTACAGCAATGATGTCACGCGCACCCAATTTATAGGAGTCATCGCAGATACATTGAAAAAAAAAGACGTCTGTGCAAATTGTGAACAGTGCGTACATGGAATTCCTAATCGACGGAGACACATATATCGCCACAAAGGAAAGCGTCATTGTGTACAGTCGTATCTTGCGGAGAGGAAGACCGATGAATATATTATTGAACACATTGAGGTCAGCATGCTCATGCCCAAGGTAAACCATGTCATGTCATGGAGCCTATGTCAATAATATGCCTACCGTCTTGTTACTGCATTAACCATAATATTCTGATACTTAAAATAAAATAAAAAATAAATAGGCTGCATTATAAACTCTTGATCTGGGTAGTAAATGGTATTATCGTTTTTATTTGTTTAATTAGGAATTAATGCTGCTTCAAAGAAAGCATTTGCTGCTCTTGGGGACCAAAATCAGTTTAAAGTTTAAATTTCAGCTCAGTAAAGCACTTTAAACACTTTTTCAGTAAGTTTTAGTTACCTTTCTTGTAGAATTGTGCTTCAATTAAAGAACTTTATTTTGACCAGGTTGTTAGTTAATCATTTACAAGTCAATATTGTCTATATGGACAGTGATTTAAAAAAAATAAATGAATAGATAACTAAAAAAAGTGAACTTGTGAAAATGGGGTGTTAAATGTGATGCGGTTGAAAATTTGGGTGCACCTAACTTTTGTGCTTGTGCACCTAAGAAAAAAATTTAGGCGCACCAGTGCAACCAGTGCAAAAAGTTATTCTAGAGCCCTGTTGAATAAGAGGTTTCCTGGGTCAGCTCCGTTTAGTATAGTTATCATTTACAGCAACAGCTATCATATAGCCATGTTTCAGTTAGACCCGGAAAAAAAAACTAAGTTTATTTGAAAGTGAGTTAAATGATATCCTTACTCTGTGGACAGCTATGGTCGTATGACAAATGTATTAGAGGATTTACACTCTGTAACCGTCTGCTAGACTAAAGAAACCTGGCTGCGAGCTCCCTTGATCCACAGATGGAACGCAGTTCCATCAAAACAGCTCTTTCGGAACGGTTTCAGTTAATCTTACATGTACTGCTCAGAACTGCTGATATAATACAAATACCACAGAAAAGCACCTGAAAACATTTGGTCTGGACTCAATACAGCAGTTTTGATTTGTTTCCACTGCTGTGGTAACCATGGCAACACTGCTGCGTTTGAATTGTTGGTACTTTTATTCATTCATTTTAAACTGTTTGGTACCTTTATCTATAGACCAGGGGCCTGTACCATGAAGCCGGATTAGCTGGCTAGCCAGGTAAGTTTAGGTTTAGTTTGCACCAATGCTGGGTTTTAGGTACCATGAAAGAAACTCGGCTTCAGTTGGTGTTCATTGCCATGGTAACTTGCGCTGCAAGGCTAACCTGCTCCGGGGCAGGTTAAGTTCTGGATTCGAGATCTCAAAACGAAATTTGACCAATCAGTAGTGAACATTAAAGTGACGCAACTAATTTCTAGTGTCTGTTGCAATGGCTTGTTCTTTTCTGAGAAATCCCGTGGACATTTCCGCGCAAATTGTTCGAAGAGCGCTTCGCAGAGAAAGAGTTTTTAGGGACAGACAAGATCCCATTGCCTTCCCTGATAGTTACTTGTATGAAAGATACAGATTTTAAAAATAATTTAAAATGATTTAACTGTTAACAGTAGTTCAGCAGTGAAAGCATATTGAAATCCAGTAATTGAAAAGTAGTTAGTAACACTACAACTTTAGTGATCATTCTTCATTTGTCCGGTCGAATGCTTTTAACAATTACACTGTTATTGTAAAGTGTTAGCATAATTTTTACGGGCGTGCAAATACATAAACTAATGTTACATATACATAATTAGACCTTGATGTATAAAATATGTATTTAATTTACGCATTAACGCTATCCGCAATCTTTCTCCAACAGTCTTCTCCCGCTTTGGCAGCAGACACTGTATTTCTGCGCGCGTGTAAAACGTGCTTAAATTCATTGTATTTCTGCATTATAATAGTTTGCTCCTCAGTGGAGAAATATAAGGACCTCCCTCTCTCCATGTCGAACGCAATTGGTTGTTCGGTGGCACGTCACTCTTTTATGTGCACGCGCGCCCCTCAAGTAATCATGCTTAAGGATCAAAGCCTGGGTTAACAAAGAAAGTTGATGAGCTTCATCATGGTACCATTAATGCCTCATTGCATCGGTTTGGATTTGTCAACCCAAAACTAATCCTGTAACTCTGAGTTTGTTCATCTACGTTCATGGTATAGGCCTCAGATCCTGCTTTCGAAGGCTATAAACAATGCAAAACCGTCTTAAATAAATAACTCTAAATCCGCCCTTAATGTTTCTAAATTCAGAAGATCAAATGCCATTATTAATATGTCTTTACCAGTTACACCATAGGGTTGGATGTCACAAACACTTGGATGTGAAGGAGATCTATGGGATCATATGCCCCTATCAATGATTGGACGAGTAAACGTAATAAAGAGGACTTTTACAAAAGTTCTTATATCTATTCCAATCTCTATCATTCCTACTACCAGACACCTTTCCTATGATATAAAAAATGCTTTGACTAGATTTATCTTGAACAATAAAAAAGCAAGACTCACATTAACGGGCTGTTTGCAACCGGGATTTCAAGCTCTGATTCGATAATGGAGGTTTCAGACTTACATTCAGAAGGGAAATGAATGACCTTTGCACAGCCACAGGAAACATACAGTATATACACACAGAATTAAGACTTCTACAACACAAATGGTTAATGAGAACGTATCTAACGCCACTCAGAGTGAATCACATATATCCTAATGTACCAGACACGTGTACAAAACGTAGTGATGAACTTTCTTTCACTGCTTGTGGCAGAGTACAGAGAAACAGTTGTTTTGGAAACCTGTTATTGAATGTAAAAGGGACATAGTGGAAAAGAACATTCTGAATAACTTGAACACTTTGTATATTAGTAAATGTGCAGAAATAATTGCTTATTGACTCTTGGGTCGTTACAATCCGCTTTGTATTGGAAGAGCATGGATACGCCTTCTATGGGGATGTGGGAAAAGGCTACTCTATCACTGGACATACACTGTCAAAATGTTCCATGTAAAGCAACATTTGGATAAGTATAGTAAATTCTCACTGCTTAAAGTTGAGTCAAATAATCCTTCAGGTTTCTCTTCTAGAAAATCATATTTTGTATTTAAATAGTCACATGTAAAACTTCCTTTTAGGCTTTCTATCATTTTGTCATTGGGACAATTTACATATAAGCATTTTACAGACGTTTTATTGGATATATTTCAGATCATGGAAAAAAAAATCTCTCAGATTCGTGTTAATAGTGCTGTGATCTACTTGCTGAGCCACAGGACACGTCAGGTGCTAATTGAAATGTGCTATCCATTTAAAGAGTATGTTTGGAAACGAAACAATCATTTCATTCAAATAAGTTGTTTCAGTTTTGCAATACATTGGGAGATTAAATTCCAGTGCTTTATATTTTTTTTTGATGTAAGTTACATCAAAACAGATCTGGTAAAAAGGATACAGTCACTCCGTGAAATATCAATATAATGTGAAGCGTGTCCTTAGACTTTAAAGTTGTCGATTGTTTAATTAGTGTTCTGACACAAATGAATCTGACACAGATTAACCCGCAGGGAGCTGCAACGAGAGGGTGGACATTCAGCAGCAGTATGGGGAACATCTCTCTTTGTGTAAAGCCAGGTCCACCAGAACGCCAAAGGAGTGAGGAATGTCTTGAGCATCCACACTCGAGGTCATTCAGAAAGCCAAGGCCTTCTCGGTCCAACTGGTTGAAGTGAGAAGATGAAGCCCTAGGTTAGGTTGACACAGCCGGCTCACCACTGTAGCAGGGTGAGTTGTTCACATGTAGCAGCAGAGGCTTGCCATTATGGAACAGGTTTAGCAGGGCGGGGAGCTCCACAACTTATGCATGGAGGCTGTGACGGGTCAAAGTGAGTTCCTCGTCGTGGCAGCTCAAAGGAACCCCATGTCTCTCCAGACCATCCTGAAATGGGCTTTCTTTTGCTGGGTTAGACTATTCTGTAAAGTGCGTAAGGAAGCACAGAGGGGCCCAAATCCAGAGGGGAGCAAATGCACAGAGAAGCACACAGTCTTGGGGAAAAGGGCTGTCAAGAGCCTCCCAGTCCCTACAACCATCGAACCTAAGAGGAAGAGAGAGAGAGAGAGTACTAACTCACAGAAGGATGGATACTGACCCAAGCCACACCAGACAGTACTGGACTGCACTGGAACTAAAGGAACGATCAGGTAAGGAAGGCAGCGAGGAATAATCCGATGAGAGAGAGAGAAATGAGCTTAACAAGGTCTGATTGGAGTGTACTCGCCGGAGGTGCATCCTATTGAGGCGATGAACAGCTGAACCTAATGAACGAGATGAGGGGTAAAAACACGACCATTTATTTATGGATTTTATTGTTTTTGGAAAAACTTGATTAAATGTGTTAATATTTTATCCTTTTTCAGTCATGGGATAATTGTGTGCTATACTATTTCTATAATGAATGCATAGAGTGCTGCTTGTTTCTTGATTTAAATGAAGGGAATATGTTTGAATGAAGTTTGTGAGAAGTCAAACCAAACAGATGAATGATATTACCCACCCCTGCTACAACACCAAAATCGATTAAAGAGAGATCGCCTCGTTATTATCCCGCATAGTTCATTAACTGTGTGTATGTACATTTGAACATGTGTGTATGTGTGTAGGTATGTAAAAACTGCAAGAACTGTACTGCACAAACTATAACAAACGCACATATAGGCACACACATATATGTATGTTATGATCACCATGGTTGAGCGAGTTCCTCCCAACAGTGAAGGCTTGTCTATTCAATAGTTTTTTTAAACTCACATTCGACTCACAAATCTAAACTTGCTCAAGAATCTTCTGACAATTGTGAATATAGAAGGGCAACAAATAGGATATCTAACAATGCAAGTAGTGGAATAAAGCGAAGAAGCACTAGACCATTCACCCAGGAGAGTTAAATCCTGGATGCAAGATTGCCAGATGTCCTACCCCCCACTCTCCAAACACACTGCGGATGTTGTCATTGCATTTTAATAATTTCTCGAGGTTGATTGAAGCCATTGATACTAAGGCTGAACGATATTGGAAAAAAATTACATTGCGATATTTTTTTTCAAACTACCGTATTTTTTGCCGTATAAGACGCACAGGCATATAAGACGCACCCAATTTTAAATGAGGAAGATCTAGAAAAAAAAGATTCTGAACCAAATTCTGTAGTAAAATATTTTATATGAACTGTGTAAAAGTTAACAGCAGTTTTAAGAACAATTATATGCCAAACATGTAACATGAACAGTCAGTAAACAGTAAAAGTAACAAAAAAGGCAGTAATGTTTCATAACTGCTCCTTATGATCCGCGCTATGGTAGGATCGACGAGCAGAGATGGGCGATGACGTCAGCGCGCACCGACGGCTCCGGAGTATAATGGGAATTTTCCTATATAATACTACCATCTAGTGGTCATTTAGAGAAATGTAATTTGAGAAAAGAGGCTTGAGGTTCTTCTTCCATTGCGGATAACACGTGTGTAGGAAATGCGTTGAGACTGCTAAATCTTTACAATAAATAGCCGCATTTGCTGTGTTCTCTCTCAAACGGTCTCCAGTGTTAATTATCAATTGAGAAGGTATATTTTTACCGTAAAAAGGAGCTAGGCCGAAGCCGCGGCCTCTCTTACGCCTCTCCTACGGTCGTGACTGCCCTCTGCTCCGCAGTGCTCTGCATTTGCCGTATAAGACGCACCAACTTTTCCCCCTCAGTTTTGGGGAAGAAAAAGTGCGTCTTATACGGCGAAAAATACGGTGTATATATACATTGCGATATTGAGAGCCATCAGTCCATTAATATATAAATATACTACATCATATTAGATTTGTCCAAAAGAAACCCTTATGTTTCTATACAAAAATTAGCAAAAGATAAAAATAAATTAATGAAGCAATATGTTGTTGGAATCAAGAGCATGAGCAGTTTTAAAAGAAATATTATATAAAGTCAGTTTATATAATATCAAAATGACACTATATATGTAAAAAACATTATTGTTTGGAATAAACCTTGTGTATAAAAACTTTTATTACATATGACTGAGATTGAAAAAAATCACAAAACTCACAGGGGCTCTCGATGATGGTATAAATATCTTCTTTCGCTATTTACAAGTGTTTTGGTACTCAAATCTAACACTTTAGTGTGCCAAAACGGCGGAAGAATGCGAGGAAATAAGGAAAAAAAGACGCATGGGCGCGAATGCGGAATAATAATCACGGACAGAACACGGTAAAATAGTTCAATCTAACACTAATAAACCTATTACTCCTACTATGACAATGGTTATATTATTATATACAGTATAAATATTATATTTACAGTGAAATCTCCGCTAAACTGTTGCTAAAGCGATCACAGGAAATCAATCACTCGTCTGTCACTGATCTCCTGCGCTCCTGGCGAAAGGTCTGTTTCTCTCTGATTGTTGCTGGCGATAGCGTCAGTTTTTAAGGGTTCACTTCTGTTGCCGACCCGGAAAAAACGTGCTCTTTGGACTTCCATGTTATTCCGTGTAACACAGAAAATTATAATCTGTTAATGGTGTTCCCGCTCCTGTACACTCTTGTTGATTTTTATTCCCGTCGCATCCCGATCATGAGATTAATAACAAAAATTTATCCCATCCCACGGGAATCCCGAGACCTGCGGGAAATCCCGACAAATGTCATCCTCTTTGAGGTGCCACACTGGCAAAGTTGCGCACCTCTTCATCGCGCATTTTTAGTAGTGAATGGTTCCTGTGCCGGCTGCTCAACGCACACAGCACACAATCACAGTGGAGGCACGCGGAACGTACATGTCATCCCAGCAACAAGCCATACAACAAACTCGTGTTTTGCTACCTTGATGCTACCGTTCAATGTTATGCACCATGGGCTTCTACCACTCACATCGTATGTCCCGCGATGTGACTATCGCGCATGCGCACATCGCGAAATCGATGTCAAAACAGAATATCGTTCAGCCCTAATTGATACCAGACATTTATGTTTATGCCAGTAGAAGCTTTTTTTTTAACTTGAGAAGGTGCAGTAGGTTCTTAAAACCAAGATTTCCAACAAATTTTTGGTCTTTCAAAGTTATTTAAAAATGTTTTGCTATCCCGTGTGCTTCAGGATTTATTAGCTTGATTTGAACAAAACACTCGTTGATCTATACTGGAATTCTAATTTGGTGTTTGAATGTGTTAAAAAATGTAAAATGGTTGTTAAGTCTGGTGAGGCCACATGATTATTTTTGCTACATAAAAACAGTTTGTACAAACATATATGTTTATAACTAGCATTAAACTCCCTCTCTAGCCTCCAGAGAGGGTATGAAATAATTCAGTGGGTACTTGAAAGCGACGGATCCAATTCTGCAGGAAAATACCTCACATATGTTCTGGGATGAAGACTTTAATGGATACTAATGGCCATTCGAAGAGACTTGTTATTATGTATTTTTAATGCAAGTATGTGCGTGTGACTGTGTGGGCTGATGTTAACGGCACTCGGCCTTATTCACACAGCCGACTCCTGCTTGTTAACAAGGAAATAGTGATAAAAACTATCAATTATTCACCTGTGTCCCAATCCAGAGACAACTTTCTTCTAAAGCTGCATCATCCTGGTGTGTGAAATCGAAACCTTTCATTACAGCATCTTACTTTTCTCAGGAAGTCAAAGATAGATCTGTTTTAGGTTTAAAATATATAACTGTAATCACAAATTGTCCATCTGGCTTTGTACCGATGCTCAGATTTAACTGCTGATGAGGGCCCAGTTCCCTTTTCAGATTCTGGATACTTATCGTTGGGCACCGACTGATTGGGAACGATTTACCTGAGAGTGACCTGTGTCCAGGGCAGCACGGTGGCCTTCCAGTTAGAAGGTTATCGGTTCAAGGCTTCCTGGAAGGAGTTTGCATGTTCTCCCCATGCTTGCGTTGGTTTCTCCGGTTTCTCCTTGTAAAAAGGTACTTCCGGTTACAAGGCATACTTGTTTTCTTTGTAAGTTATTAGCAGTTAAAAGGGTTGTTCCGATTCCGATACCAGTATCGGAAATGCTGCCGATACCACAAAAAAATCTGGCATCGGTATCGGCGAGTATTTGAGTCCATGTACCGATCCGATACCATTTTCTTAAACATAATCTAGTTATGCCCGCTAGCCTTGCTTATTGCTGCAAAGCGGAAATCAATTCTTCTTCACTGCTCAGAATGCAAACACAGGAAGTTGTGCCACGGTGCCACAAGCAACCACTGTTTAGGGCAGCGAAGAAGTACATAGGTGCAAGAAGTATGTCCGCTGTTTGGCAGTATTTCAGGTTTGATCAACCAGCCAGTAAAACAGCAACATGTATTGTATGTCAAGCTGCAATTTCAAGGGGTGGCACAAGTATCAGCAACTTTAACACAACAAACTTAATAAAGCATTTGAAGACGTGTCACTCCATAGAATACAACAGTTACACAAAAGCTAGGGCAGAGAAGGACAAGTCATGCCAGACGCGACATTGGAATTTTCATTCAAACAAGGAGAAAAGTTTTTATAAGACTGTCAACGAGCAATAAAGATAACCGATAGGATTATCGAGTATATTGTACTGGATGACCAGCCACTGTCAGTGGTCGTAAACGTGGGCTTTCGCCGCTTAATTAACATTTGGAGCCCCGGTACAGTTTGCCTGGTCGCAAATATATCTCTGAAACAGCGCTCCCTAAGCTTTATGCGTGAACACATTTCATGTAAACTAAAGGACGTGCGAACTATCAGCTTCACTACTGAAATCTGGAGCTGCGACTCGGCTGCGGTGTCTTTACTGAGATGCTAACTGTAGCAGTTAAGTTAACCTAGCTCCGCCTTCTTAAGACATTTTGATGCCCCGTTTAGTAGATAGTGAAAAATCCCTTTTTTTAATAATTATTGCTAATGCACATCTCTGGATTCTTCCTGCTGTATTTTCTTTCTGATCAGGTGTGAGACCTTGTTTGCGCAAGTTGATTTTATATACATTTTTTTTAATAAAATAAACAAATAATTTTAGAGCAATACTTCTTGAGGCAAAATTGTTTGTTTTAAACCTACCTGTCTGTTGATGTACATATTGTGTTGATTTGGGAAACCGGGTGTAATCCCTGAGGCAAAAAAAGTTTACAGCACCACTAGTGGCCAATTTTTTCATGTTTTTCAGTGCTCTATGGCCATAAGTGAAACATGCACATCGAGCTTCATTCCGATCCGCCTTTGTTAACCCTGTCTAACAAATGCTCAAAATTTGCTAATTGCGGCCATGTTTTTTAAGATATGCCCATATTCTTTTATTCCTTTGTGTATTTTGATACACAGATGCCTATGTTTGACAGATTAACTTTGCCTTAGTTATAGCTGTTTTTGTTCTTTTCTGCACTATAGCACCACCATCTGGCTAATCTGTGTAATTTTTTTCTGCCACCTTGCAGTAACCTCTTTTTCCTTCATGAATTATTAGTGTTTTAGTAAAACCAGCTACGCCTCTTTCGGACATTTTGTTGCCTCCTTCAGTTGGCGACTCGAAAATATTTTTTTTTTCAATAATTATTGCTAATCAGTGGCCATAGAGTCTTACTGCTTTGTTTTTGTTCTGATCAGGTGAAAAACCTAGGTCTTGTAGTCGAAAGTTTTTTTTCACATATTATGCTAATTTGCAAAAACATTTTAATGGCAGAAATGAAATCGGAGATATAAATTTGTAAAGTCTTGGGCCACGGATTCCATTAGTGTACTCTATTCTATTAATTCTATTCTATTCTATTAATATACTCACACCACGTCAAGGGAAATTTGAATGCAAAGCAACGCAGTAAGCGTCCAAAGTCAATTTTGCAATTGATAAAAAGCTTCCTTGACTCCTGAGGGATATTCTGCTGGATTTGGTAAGTGTACCAAAGTCCTGTAAAGAGGACTTTGGTGGGGATCTGCTGGGGACAACGCAGATAACTTGGGGTTGACCAAAATGAGAGAACAAATAAATTACCCCAACTACTTGCTGGGAAATTACTTCTTTAACTTTGGATTCGGGCCGAGTCATGAGGCACTCTCAAGCTTCGACTAACACGGCATCAGAAGAAGCCTTTCTCAAAGCCAGTGGGACATGCCACCGGAAGCCACAGCATTTTCCTCCTCAAAATCAACACAATTAGCATTATTTTCAATGCCAACAGTTTCTCTTGTGAAAATGACTTACTTTGCTTTTTAGAGTCTAGTTTTAAGATTTCTTTAAAAAAAAATATTTTTTTAAACAAATATTTTTTCAATAATGGCAAGTTTGAGTGAGGCTTAGGATTAGGTTTTGTGTATGAAAAGCTCTGATAATCCACAGTGAGCAGAGCAAATGTAAATAGAGCTCGACAACAAGGCAGACAATTTACATACAATGGTAATTTCTGCATTTTCAGATTCATGCAACAAAGCTGCTTATGATTTCCATGTTAAGTTCTCTGAATGATTCATAACCTAGTTAGTGGAGTCTCTGGTACGTTTCAACTGCTGTTTGCTTCCTTGTGGCAGATAAATCTGTTGATTTCAGGTCTTTGACACCAAATCCTACTGGAAGGGCCTTAGATTTCAGCTCGAGTTTTCCCTGGGCTCCATCAAACCTGTACAGACGGAGGAACCTGGGTTCAAAGGCTCTGTGCTCTGACAGATGCAGCACACAGGCTCTTTGCAGAAGATGACGATTGAAATCAAGAAGGAGCTGCATATATATACTGTGTACAGTACCTGGCGTGCAGGAATCATGATAGCAGCATATTCATTATCCTTCTAAAATTGAAGACTAGAGAGACAGAATTGTAATGAACATAAATGTTTATTTTTGCATTAGCAGATGGTGCAGAAAACCATGAATTCACCTCAAGCCCCCTAGAGGCGCATGGTGGTCTTTCTCTCTCTGTTTTGTCGAGCTCAGCTCCTTTGGGTGAGAGAAGAGACCCCTCAAACGTACCCAGATTATTTAAATACTGCATTATAGCCACAGTTAATGATACAATAATTTACATGGAGTCTGGTTTTGATCCTTATTTACGCAATTAAAAATGTTAGGGAAAACCTTCTCGATTGTTCTAAGAAACTTGAAAACAAAAGTTGTTTAACCTCTTAAGTCCGAGAGTCCTCGGTACCGGAAACTTGCCCCCCTTGAGCATTACATTTCCGCTCATAGCTCACTAACCCTGAGAGTGACACACACATATTACATACCGTGCTCAGAGAAAAGTCCTCTAAAAAAGGAGAAATCTAATTCAATTTCATATCCGTTAACCTCAGCTCTAACACCATGCAAACAAACAATAACATGTCCGGAGTACAATTCATGACCAAGTTTTTGTTTCTGTGCAATATGTATCCACAATATAAACGCAAACACCAAAAACATGGCATCAAATGAAAGCTAACAACCAGCTGAATCCAACGATATGCAACTCATTTACATTGCACATTTCAGAGCAGGGAGCAAAAATTCCTGGAAAAAAACTGCCAGCAAAAACAAAGCAAGCATGTAAATCTTGTCTTACCTTTGCAGTTTTTTCAACAAAAGTTTATTTCCATAGCGATAAAAGTCTGTTTATTGTTTTATCCGGTCTATAGCTTCGTGGAAACCAAAGAGCCATTTTGGCTCTTTCCCATAGCTCTGTGCCTGAATAACATGACCAAATATGGAAACACTCCCCGTGCGTAAAAGCAGTCTTCTCCACACTCCGTGTCCTGTGATTCGCCTGGGATCCTGTCCGTCTCAAAAGGGTGAACATCATTGGAATCTACACATTCGAAGCTTTCCAACAAGATTTAGAGCTCCCAGATTGGACAGATGGTCGAGTGGTGGGCACACGCGCACGGAGAGAGCGTAAAGGTGATTCAACCCCCCTTTTACAGCGTTTCTTTAGATGTTTTTTTGGCTGAAATCATGTCCCGTACGCAAGAAAAGAAGACCATGAACGTAGCGGAAGCTTTGGACAAGATTTTTTCCATATTTCAATTATTGTGCCAAACTTTGTTCAATCAAAACCTGTACAGAATATTAGTTTCTTGTAGTATGGACACCAAACTTGCTACAGATGCCCTTCACATGTAGTGGTTACAATTGATTGTGTTTATTTGCTTGTTTACAAGTAAAATAAGGGGATATTAGAGGAAACATGTAGTTTTTTTTTGGCGGAGTTCATTTTTGGCCAGTTCAACATCATTTACTCTTAGCCCGTGTTCTTGACTGTCAAATTAACTCATCCACACCACCCCCCAAGAACCCATCTTCATTTTGATACCAAGATTTGCAGTTTAGACCTTGTAAAAGCTGAGAAATGCCTTAAAAAGTGAAGGTATAGGATTTTCGGAAAATAGGCCTCAGGGCTTAAGAGGTTAAAACTCATTTTGAAACATTCAGCATCCGAAGTAAAGGAAGAATTCTGGCTGTTGCGTTTTACAACGTCCCTAGCATCATTCACCATGAAAGACAAAAACCGGCGACTGCATTAAATTCCAAGCACATGCTTGCAAACACATATGGCAATCTAGCCAATCACATCAGCATTCCTCTGTTTGACACAAATCTCAGGTTGATTGGATCAGTGGGAAGATTTTATGCTGGAAGCTTTCCTGTCACTCCTGTCTTCTGTCTGCTTGAGCTCAGTTAGACTACTTGGATTCATCTCCTAAGGGGGGATCTGATTTATCCTGCTATCACGATCTTGGCCTGTTGTTTAGCTAGTCTCTGGCTTCATCTCTCCTCCTGTATGACTGTATGGTTGCGCCATTGACCTTCTTCCCGGAGCAATTTTATTGTAGAACTACTGAGTGGCTCTATCAGGTGGGTGACTGTGAGCTCCTCTCCATTAGGCTTGTACTGGAGGATTGGAGCCTCCATTTTTTTCATTGTGTGGACAGATCATCACCATTTAGAGATAAAGATAGACCCTTGAAGAACTTTTAAACCCTTAACCCTTTATGACCATAGAACCAAGTTCACCAGAGCATAGTTTACATTTTTACCTGCAGTGGTGCCATTTTTTGGAGTATTTTTTGGTAATACAACCCTTAAATCCTAGAATTAAACAATATTAATAGTTTTTTAGTTCAATTAGTTCAATATTAACTGAAGAAAGTGTCAAAACTACAAAAACCCAGACAGTTACCTCCACAGTTATGTGCCATGCATCAAGCCTTTTCAGAGCTGGGTTCAGTCCAGGGACATACTTGACCAGGGACCCTTATCCCTATATACTTGACCAAACTTCCTGCTAAGTCTAGTCGTTTCAGCCCATTTCCAGAATAAGCCAGGGCTAGAAAATGAAAAGATTGAATGTGATTTTAATTAGATAACTAAAAGATTTTAGTATAACCTTTCCCATGCAATTAGACTAACCAGAAAAAAATTATATTAAAAATAAAACATTGTTATGACCCCTTTAACACTGACTGAAAGAAAATTATTCCAAGGAACTTTAGAACCAGAAATAATTGAGAAAGGTGTTAATTAAAGGGGTCATGACATGTTGAGCCTTTTAGTGACTTTTAAAGTGATTTAAAGGAGTAGCTTGAATTTAAAAATTCGAAACATGGATGATATAGACCAAAAAACGAGTTTGTTTCTTTTAACAACTGGTTTGATTCCCGCTATTGATGAAGTCACATGAGTCAAATGGTTGTGTCACGGCTGGACATGAAAGGCCTGATTTCCCTCCCCAGGAAGTGATGTGCTATCCACAAAGCACATTCTCTCTTGATATATAGAAATGAACGATTTCATGAGGAAAGATGGAGCTAGCAACATACAAATGTTTGTTTGTCATTAAGTTTGCCCCTGAAAAACAGAACCTCAGGAAGAGTCTGTGATGCAGGAGCACCGCTATCTGGAAATACTTGTCCTTCAGGTCTATTTTTGCCAACCAAATCTCCAAGATGAACGTATGGTAGAATGCTGAAGATCGGCAGCATTTTGAACTGAAAGTATGGTGTTAACCACTAAGAGGCACCCGGAAGCTTCCGACTGGCTCACAGGCAAGCTGACAGGAGGTCGGATCTAGATATGCCAACAGTCACCCTGCAGGGCTGCAGAGATGAAGGTTTATGGGTGAGATCACAGGAACTTGGGGAATGTCAGAGGATGGGTAGGACACTGTGCTCCTCCTCTCTTTGGCATGACCTCTAAGGCTGGCAAGTCCACTTTTCTTGGGTTAATTATTTCTTTCTTTAACACTTTGGGTATTGCCAGCCCAAAGGACAGCAACGAGGTGAGTGTGGTTACATCCACCCTCCAAGGTAGGGTCAATGGAAGGACCCAGAATTACTTGACTTCTTCCTGAGTCACCAACATGAGCCCTCGTCTACCTCCAAGAACCCGCTGAGTATGGCTGTGCAGCGGCCTTTCTTATTGGACGTGGCTTGGTTGCTTTAGCAATCTGGGCTAGCTCAGCTACACCTTGTGCTGATGTAAGCAACCTTGCTATTTTCAGCTTCAGAAAGCATCGAAATAGAGGGAACCGCCGTTTGCTCCGAGGAGGAAAGTAGAATGAGCATAGGGTGAGCCCTGGTCTTATAGAGCAGTTGATTGCTTTCACCTACACTCGCAAAATAATTCGCTCATTGTATTTCGGTACCGCGCTATTACGGAAGGGGAGTTCCCATAGTCGAAACATCGACATACATCTGCGTTTCGACTGAAAGGGAACTATGGCACTCTGATCATCACAGAGGTAGAGTCATGCAATTAAAGGATAAACTTCCACACAATTGAACTGACCGGAATAAATCCAAACCTGTTTTAACATTAATTTTTTTTAAACGATTTATTAAATGACACGACACAAAATAAGTGTATTAAACATCAAATAAAAGAGAGCTATCAGTACTATTTACAAAAATTTTAAGAAACATTTAAATGCTTAACAATTAACATTACATTTTCAAAATTTCTCAGCAGATCATTTTGGAATCTCAGTTAAGCCCCCATTTCATATTGAGAGGAAGTACACTATGATGGAGCTTGTAACCAAAGTAAGGTTACAACCTCATCATTTTTAGACTTCTTCCTTTCAAAATTACAAGCATGTCTCTTGATGGCCGATATTAAATGATCAAATGTTAAACTCTCACTGTACTATTCTTTCTCCAGGGAGTCATCTGAACACTCTGATCTTCTGCCAATTAGTTGTATTACATCTGTCTCTGGTGAAGGAGGAAGCATATTACCCAGCACTCAGACTGTAACTTTTGCTGTAAACTTGTCTTCCAGCTGTTTAGTTCAGAAGATAATTCTCACTTAGAAGACAGATGTTCATGGTTGAACCCTTTTGCTGTGCCAAACTTCCAAACCTACAAACCTTGCAGTAGAGTTCTGGAACTGTGAGGATCGCAGCTTTATTTTTTGCCTTGTTCAGTTACTCTTTTTAAGATGCTTATATGGCTCCAAAATGTGAACTTTTAGATTTTTCATTTTTGTCTAAATAAATGTCATAAAATATGTTTTGTTTTGATTTAGTAAAATTAAGAAAAAAATAAAAATAAAGATGTGTTTCATAATAAACGACTGATGGGAACTTTCTCATTTATATAGTACAGGTGACGCACGTAAGATGAAGGTGTTGAGTGTAGAGCCCCTGCAGATTAGCATATGTAGAAGTAGCAAATGAAAAGTAGCTAAAAGCTATGAAACTCCTAGGGGGACTTATCGATCCTGGGAGGTGGTACTGAATATATAATGGGCAAATTAATTGATTTGCAAGTGTAGATGATTAGCAATCAGCCGCTCTATAAGAGGGACACTCTGCTCTACACTCATTCTGCTTCTTCTGAGGAGCCGAACCCCTTACCTCTCGGCATCTCAGATTAGCGGCTAGGCATGGCATGGGAACGTCTACGTTCCCTCCTTCGGGGAGTTGGAGGGGTAATACAAATCAACCTGAAAAGGGGTTTGTATAGAATACAGAGACTGGGCCACCCAAGAGGGGGGGTCCCGAAGTCCAGACCCGAGTTCTGTAGGGGTCAGGCCATACGGCAAACCTAGCAGAGCTGATTGCTCCTCTCAGTAAGATGCCGCTTGGGGGGAGTATAGAGTTCACAGAACCACCGAGAGGGGGTCGTGAAAGGAGGGATTCACCGAACCACCGTAAGGGAGTCATGAAGAAAAAATGGTCTGCAGGCGCAGCACATCCTTAACCCGGTCTCTGACAGGGTCAGGGCCGGGCCAGAGCCCTCATCAGATGTTGGAGTTGGAGATGAGGGATAGGATGTTCGACCGACCTATGGGAATGTGTGTCCATGGGCCATCCCCAACTGTGCCCCCGGTTAACTGAACCCAGTCAGTACCGCGGAAGGCACAGCGCCTACATCAAGGCAGTAGTGCCTGATAAAGGTTTGGTGTGTCAACCAGCCCGCAGCTCTACAAATGTCAGCAAGTGAGACCCCCTTGGCTAAGGTCCACGAGGTGGCGACGCTGCGGGTGGAGTGTGCCCTCAGCTTCTTTAGAGGGCAGGGTACATCACTCGCCTGGTAAGCAAGTTGGATAGCCTCCACAATCCAACAAGCTAACCACTGCTTGGACACAGCCCCTTGTGCTGGCCTGCAAAAAAGATGAAGAGCTGCTGGGAGATACGGAACTCCCAGGTTCTGTCCAGATAGAGCAGGAGGGCACGGACTGGACAGAGAAATCCCTGGGCTGGGTCTGCCTCCTCCCGGGGCAGGGCCTGCAGGGTCACCATCTGGTTGTGAAAGGGGACAGACGGGACCTTGAGGATGAATCCGGGCCTGGGCCTGATTATTATCAGGGCCGAATTCCAGGCAGGATTCATCGGCGGACAAGGCCTGGAGATCTCCAACCCTCTTGATGGACACTAAGGCCAACAGAAGTGCCGTCTTCAGAGAGAGGGCCCGCAAATCTGAGAGGGCCATAGGATCGTAAGGGTACATTCTCAGCTCTCTCAGGGCGATGGAGAGGTCCCAAGAAGGAACAGAGGAGGAATCTCAATGTAAGATCGTGGCTGCCGATCGATTTCCCTTCGACCCGAAGGTGGAAGAAGGAAATCGCTGCTGCGTAGACCTTCAGGGTCGAAGGGGACAGCCCCCGATCGAACCCCTCCTGGAGGAAGGTCAACACAACACTGATAGGACATGTCCTTGGGTCTTCCCGTTGGGAAGCGCACCAATCAACGAACCGACCCCACTTCCCTGCGTAGCACGCTCTAGTGGAGGGCGCTAACACTTGTTCAAGGGTCCTCACCACTGCCGTTTGAAGAGGCAGGGGGTCCACCGAGACCGGATATGCCATACATGGAGGGCCCACAAATCCGGCCGCGGGTGCCTGAATCCCCTCCCTAAGTAAGAAGATCCGGTCTCAGGGGGACGCCCACAAGCAACAAAAGTTCTCTGAACCATGTTTTGTTGGGCCACATGGGTGCAACAAGAAGCAGCTTGTGCTTGTCCTCCTGGCCCTTGCACAGAACCTAAGCTAGAAGGCTCACTGGGGAAAATGCGTACAGGCATTTCTTCCTGGGCCAGCGGTGTGACAGGGACAGGGAGAAAAAAAATTGGCAGTTCTCTTGGGAGGCAAAAAGATCTATGTGTGCCTCCCCGAACTTGTCCCAAATCTGCTGGACGGCCAGGGGGTGGAGACGCCTCAAGGTGCACCCTCATGTTCATGGAATCCAGCTCTATACAGAGAAAAGTAGCTTTTTGCACTGGATTGAACTGGCTCTTTTCTCGGTTGTGTGCACCAGGACCGTGTCCCTCTGGTGGATCAACTGGTCTCTGGACTCTGCTAGTAGCAGCCAGATGTCCAGGTTATCCAGGATCCGGATGCCTGCCCAGCGTAGCGGCGCGAGAGCAGCCTGGACAACCTTTGTGAAGGTGCACAGGGAGAGGGCGAGGCCAGAGGGCAGGACTCTGTACTGGTAAGCCTGGCACACAAGGGTCTGTGACGACGCGCCACGGCCACCTGAAAGTATGCGTCCTTCAGGTCTATTGTAGTGAACTAATCTCCAGGACGAACGCACGGCAGCATGCTGCGGATCGTCGGCATCTTGAAGCAGAGCTTATCCAGGCCCCAGTTCAGACGCCTCAGATCCCGGATTGGTCGTAACCCGCCTGACTCTTTGGGTACCAGAAAGTAAGGGCTGTAAAACCCTCTTTTTGCATCGGCTGGAGGGACCGGCTCGACTGCTCCTTTGTTGAAAAGGCGTCAATCTCCTCTCGCAGGAGTGAGGCGCCCGTCCGTGGGACAGAGGTCTTTAACACAACTCGAAACCTGGGGGGTTTCAAGAACTGAATCGTGTAACCCAGCGACTGACCCCGGGAAGCTTCCGCCAGGCTCCCAGGTACGTCAGGGGTCCTGCGACGGATGTACCGATAAAGGCGAGGCCGCACGGGTGCAGGCCTGGAGGCAGAATCACCAGGGCGGGGCCCTGGGTGCTGGTGGGTGGCTCTGTGGGGGCTACTGCCGCCATGTCCACCGACCGGGCCAACGGAGCTCGTGCCTGTGTCGGGGTCTCGTCAAGGTATGAGGAAGAGGTATCCCCGAAGAGTGGGCAGACGAGACTGTTATTCTCGGGAGAGATGCTAGATCTTTCTTGACACAAGGGGTGCAGTCGTCCCGGGGGATGGCAGCGAGGTCGTGGTGGCCCCCTCCATGGGGAGTCGGGTCAGTAAAGACCCTGAAAGATCCAAACATCCTTCCTGAGTTGTCAACCCCCAGAGGCATTTCTTAAGAAAGAAGCCCTTGTTTGCTTTCGAGAACCCACTGAGGTTGACTGCACCTTCCGCTGCCCTGCAGGGTCTTCCTCAGACTCCTGGCTGGAGGCTTGGACCGTGGCAGAGGGTGCTCTCTTTCTGGCAGCCAGCAGGCGAAGAGGGTTCCAATCGAGTGCTTCGGAACTGCGCTATTCATAGCGCAGAACCATTGCTCACCCAGACCCACCGCCTGCTTCCTGATCGTGGAGACCTTAAACGCAAAGTCTCTATGGTGGCGCCAAAGAGGCCATCTAGGAAGGAGAGTCCAGGAACCGCGTACGGTCCTTGGACATCATAACCCACAGATGGAGTTCCTGGACCACAGTGTGGACATCGAGCGGCCAGTGCGCTGCCGATTTCATAAACCGCAGGGCGAAATCTGATGCAAAGCCTGAGTCTTGAACAGACTGTTGGCTGCCCCCACCCTGGTACATGTCACAGAGGACTTTGGGCAGAAGACCTACAAGCCATTGTGGCATGTAAGCTGCAGGAGCTTGAACCACAACCAAAAAGCCTTTGTCATCAGGGCTGACGAAAAACTTCCCGGCTTTGGAAGGGGCACCCTGACAAGCCCAACGAGCGGCAGCCTTGTCGGGGCGGATGTGCCGCGACAGCTGCTCCACCCGTGGAAACACAGAGTAACCCCTTAGCTGCTGCAAGCGCCAGAGTGATGTAAGGGGGAGGAGCTTCTAGCCCTCGCAGACAGGGGAGTCTGCCAGAATTTTGAGCTTCTCATGCATCTCCGGGAAGAAAGGAGCTGACAGTGCACGGGGAATAATCCTGGCGCTTGTCAAGAACCAATCATCCCACCGCGATGCCGCTGAAGCAGGGGGTGGAGGCACCCCCGAGTCAATTGCCCTGAGGGCGGCAGAACACGAGACACAGAAGGCGGCGCCCCTTCCGATGCTGCGGTGCGAGCAGCATCGGAACTGTCTATAGGATCATACGAGTGTCTATAGGATCATACGAGAAGCCGAGCAATGCCGGAGCAATTCCTCTTAAAAAAAAGACAATCAAGATTTTTATCCTAAATGGAAGCTTTTTCAAAACATGCAAGAGACAAATCCTCTTTCCCCATGTCACACATTTAAAAGTCTTCATAAACATCTCTGTAGCAGACTAGACACTTCCACACACAAGCTCTTCCTGGTTTATCAAGCTCTAGTCAGCAGTTCAAAGATGTATGTAGGAGTCATAAATCAATTGATCTACCCTCTGCATTTAGCAAATCAGGGATTTTCAGCCAGCTAATAAATTTGTCAGGAAGCTAAAGTAGCATGCGCCAGCAGGTTTAGCAAGCACACACGGCTCACATCACTCTCTGATCCAAGGCTTTGAAAATGGTGTTTGCATTAAATCCAACCTTTGAGCAGCGTCGAGATCAAATGCTTCCATGAAGCTACTGTTTTGTGGAATCAGGCTTCCATTATTCTGTGTATCAGCTGGGATGATAATGGATTATTCATTCATTAATTTTCATACCCGCTTCTTCCCTTTCGGGGTCACGGGGGTCTGCCGGTGCATCTCCAGCACACATTGGGCGAGAGGCAGGGGCACACCCTGGACAGGTCGCCAGTCCATCGCAGGGCGATAATGGATTATACAGATTTCAAATATATATTTCTCTTCTAGAGAGTTTTTGGATAATTTTATCTGGAAAGATTTGACATTGTAGTCTGGAGAGCAGTCAAGACTTGCAGCATCTGAGGACATCTTTCTTAGCCCTTTGGACCATTTGATGTGGTTTTGGTACGAGACAAGGAGCCCAAATGCATTTACAGTTTAAATGTAAAACAGTAATTGCAACAAACTAAATCCAAGTGATCTGCAGCTCTCTGGTGTAGCATTGTGCTCCATGGTGACCAACCTGCTTTTTCTTCCTTTCCACTTCCTTTTTTCTCATTTGTTCTATGCTGCCCTGCTTTTTTTGCTGACCTGTACTAAAATAGTTAAATAAAAAATAAAATAAATAAATAATAAACATTAATAACAAACATTTTATAAATACCAGGCCCTGGTTACAGTCTTCAGTGGCCTAGATGTATATGAGGTATAAAAGGGGTTCTAGGGTGTTGTGACCCTTTAATTCAGGCATGTAGAAAGTATGCATTTGGACATCCCTGAAAGAACTGCACAGTATAGCTTTGACAGGTTTGGAACTAAACGTGCAGAGCTGCGGCTCTCCAGGAAAGACTTTGGGCAAGACTGCATTAAGTGGAGATGCCATTAGCACTCTGTGACAATATGGCAAAAGATCAATTCACCTAATTCAAACAATAAATGTGACAGAATTCTCTATTAAACCTTTAGTGTGGAGAGCATGTAGAATTTGGTGGATTATTAATTTAAAAAAAGACAGAGCAGATTTTTATAACCGTAGAGATAAGCTATTTGTAGGTAGGCTTAATATTTAAAAACTGAATAAATCTCTTTTTTTGAGACATTATTGTATGAATTTGAAAGAATATAATAATAATACCTTTTATTTTATATGTGCTTTACATAGACACTGAAGATAAAACACAAAAAACATCAGTAAAAATATATTAAATATTTGAGTAACTTTTAAACATCTTTGAATAACCTCGCATTTTTTCCTCTGTAAAACTCATAGTTTACTAGCATTTCTCCCACAATAATGCTTTTGCCACACCTCCTTTGGGACTTGCATGAAGTTGTTCAAATAAGAATTAAGAGTTTTCTGTGTCACCTGGGAACATAAATAAAACCCAAAGTACTTCTTTGTAAGTCTCATCACTTCGCAAGCAAATTAATCCAACTGGTAGAAATAACAACATGCTTCACGCAGTTCAGTGCCTGTGTATGCTAACTCTGTCTCTTGCTGTTTGCGAGATAAAAAGTTAATGAACAAAGTTTGGATCTATTTCATGCAAATATTGTCAGGGTTTGAAACCGAGAATGTGTTTATTCTTTCTAATTGTGTTTTGTTGACATGCAATGCTGGGTTGGTCAGCACAACTTCTAATATTGCTGCGGCACCATTTATCAGGTAGCAATGCTCTCGGTAGTATTGAATCTGTTAAAAAATCTAAGTTGAGGATTGGGACGATGTCATCATTCATCGCAATGTTTCACATTGGACATCGTCGATGCCCAAATTGCTTAATGTCGCTAAATTATAATGCGTATTACATCATAATCATGTCCGGGACCACATAGAAAGGGCACTGGCTCAAGAAACACACTCTGTGACACTCTTAAAGCCTTTAGTTGTGGCCAAACAATTTCTTTTTCCTCTTGCAATAAAAAAGCAGGAGCATGATTTACATGCTTCTGGACGACAATAACCATTTTCTTTCACATAAAGCTTAATACTGTATCAATATGTTGGATGTATCTCACAAGGGGCATCGTGCCATTCATTCAACTTATGTGTGCAGCACCATTGTATGACTGGAATGTAAATGTATACAAGTTTTAATAAATAAAGTATTTTAAAAAAGGGAAACTTAAATTTTCTATACATCAATTTCACAGACTAGTATGTTAAAAGTGTTTATTTCTTTCAACTATTTCTTATATAACATTGATCAGTTTGATCTCTTCTTCTAAGCATTAATTCTTTCACACATAAAATAACTTGGTAATAGCACATGTCTAATTAAAGTTAAGGCTGGCTTCTTTTATTTTTAATATTTTGCTGTTTTGTGATAAACCGTAGAAAAAACTTTGTGTCTTTATAATAAATTGGAAACTATAAAGACCTAGCAGTGAGTAGCACAACAAAACTAACCTAGATTCCTCCTGGAAGTCATCTGGATAAAACCTTCATCATTAGTGAGGTGGCTTTTCTTCAGGATAATCTACAAAGTGAGCAAGAGCTGCAGCTATAACAGGTTGACTGTCCTCACAGTATTTGAGTTGAGTTTAATTGGCTAAGTGTGGGTCTTCCATGTGCCAACTACACGGTAAAAACCTTGACAGCTACTTTAATTGGACTCAATTATGTTCAGGGCTGGTTGCCTCCTTTAGTCAGCTCTGAAGAGAACTTGGCTTTAGAGAACATTTTTCTGAAAAAGTTCAATTGGTAAAGCCTTGCCAACAGAGTTTGAGCTTTGGATGTTCTTTTAACAAATGAATCAAGTTAACCAATAACATAGGACAAATTGCTCTGGCTCCTGGCTGGCTCGCCAAGGTAGCAATAATGATGTAAATGAAAAACAAGAGTGAAGTTGTAAGTGGAGCAATAAACTACTACCACCCTTTTTTTGTATTATTTTTACGGTCATAGCCTTTACTGAATTTTAATGAACGGAAAGGACAGTATAGAGCAAGGGTGTCAAACTCAGTTCCTGGAGGGCCAAAGCCCTGCACAGTTTAGCTCCAACCTCAACTAAACACACCTGATGCAGCTCGTTAGGTCTTTCAGGCTGTTTGAAAGCTTCAGGTGTGGGTCTCTCTGAGCAGGGTTGGAAGTAAACTCTCCAGGGCTCCGGACCTCCAGGAATGGATCCCGACACCTCTGGTATAGAGTGACATGAAGAGAAAGAATGGGAAAGATGGTAGGTTCAGGACTTGAACCCGCGTCACCCTGCACTTTTCCACTATTCCACCCCTTCACTTTCATATTGATTTAGTTTGCATCCAACAATCTACTTATCCATTCATCCAAGTATGCATCAAGTTATCTAAAAAAATATTGGTAATGCAAAAACATATACCTCACAAACTTGAGTGATTATATTGTTGTATTTTACAGTGGTTGGCACCCTGGAGTCTCGCGGTGTCCTGAAGAAGATCAGTGATACGCTTGAGATCATCATGAAGAGGATTGACACTTTATCCAAACTCAGTAACAATAGCGACTCACAAAGATTGGAAGAGTTGAGCTCTGCCCTCAACAGGTACATCACATGAATAGCTACCAATATCACACTAATACACAACTGACCAAAGGCACCTTGATTTCAGCTACTGATATCACCGACAGGGTGTTTTTGCTCACACAAATGGTTTGTTTGTCATTTTTTAGTTTTGCTACCAGTCACCTTTCTTCTAACTGTGAAGTCAGTACGTTTCTTCATTGACGCTGCCAGTTCATACTGACTAATGATCTCAAATGTGTAATGGATTATATGTTACACATTATGTGACCAAACCGGATGGTATCACTTCCTTTCTGTCTCTTTGTGAAAGTGTTCCGGTTGAAGTTTGTTTTTTAACTTGTGAAGGTTTTTGGTATGTATCGGAGTCACGCTGTCTCCAAGTAGCTGCCAGCTCACTGGATTGTGGAGGCTATCCAACGCTTGCTCTCTCCACGTGCAGCATTTCTGCTTCATTGGCATTGGCCAAGGGTATCTTGCTTGCTGACAATGTAAAGCTGTGGGCCGGTCAACACCCAATAGCTTCATTATTATTATTACGTACTTGTCAGCTCTGTCTCCTTTGAGGTGCTGAATGATGATGTTTTTAGGTCTTCTTCCACTATTTGGCTTCTCACCAAGCTCTGTCTGGAGAGTTTTGCTTAAGGAGCTTATCTCGGCAAACCTAAGGTTCAAATGTGGGGTCCCAGCTGGTGCCCCTCTCTTGATGATCATCATTTAGCTCCCAGGTTCGCAGTTGTTATTACCCACTTAAGTTCCCTCCCTATCTGGTGGGAAAAACTACTTCCGTATCTGCCATTTTGCAGAATGAACTCTCGCTGGAAGCCTTTTCAAAGTCATGTTGTGATCTTCATAAACAAAAAAGTGCCTGAGTCACTTCCCTCACCAACCAAGGAGAGCTACACTGTCTAGTGTTATATTGATAATGGAGTTTATCCCCGGGCGTAGAGGACAGTTCACCTCTCACAAACGAAGCAGAGAAGGAGAGGGGATATAAACTCTGTCAGTGACTTTCTTACAAATAATGCACACATTTCATTCATATTATAAACACAGAGCAATAATTAGCACAGTTTTTAGTTAATTGTGTAAAATGCTAATTAAAATAAATCAGTAATAAAATGGATTATGTTGATGTGAATTGGTTGGTGACAGCGTTGGGGGATTGGGAATCTGTTGACTGTCTATCACAAAGTAAACACAGCAATGGAGAGAAAAAGACCAAAGCTGTCAGGTGCCCAATTTAGGACAAAAAGAAAAGAAGGTGAGGAGAAACGAGCAAAAGCTAAAGGTATGCAACAATGTTCTATCTGTATGATTAAGGTGTGCATGTCATTGTGTGCTATAACATTAACTCTAAGCCTTCTTGCGTATGATGCTTGCTATGCTAACCTACCTTGCTAAAAAAAAACACACTGGCTCCGCCACGAGTAAGTCTCGCCCAGGGTGCTGTTCCACGTAGAACCGCCACTGCCCACATCTCCAGCATTTACCGACCCACATATGTCTACCTGGGATAGAGATATGTTAAATTGGTTGATGTGGAAAACAGCCTGGGTGCTATAGAAGAATCTGTGACATCATTTTGTAATAAACTTTAATATGATTGATTAATACATATCAACTCCCATTAAACTATGTTGCAAAGTGGGCAGGGCATGATAAATGTATGCTTATTCACAAGCAATGATTGGCTTTCTTAGTGTTTAAGATCCATCACTAAAGTGTTTATGACTAAGAAAAGAGTTATCTCTTTTATACTAAACCATAGCTCCCAAAATAAGACCTCATAATAAATATTTGATGTTGAAATCTCCCTAAGAATCAGATGGCTTCAATGAAGAGAGTGATATATTTTTTGTGAAGCTGTGATACAATTTTTAGGATTCTTTAGCCTTCTTTTGAGTTTTTGGAACAGCATATGTCAGTATTGCATTATGAATTAAAGTGAACGGAAGCTGAAACATTGTAAAGTAGAAATATGTAAAGTTGAAAGTGGAAGCTGAAGGGTAAAATATTAGAAAGTTGAAAGTGTCAAAAGTTGAAAGTGGAAGCTAAAATATGAAACATTAGAAAGTAAAAAGTGTCAAATTAATTGTGGAAGCTGAAAGGTAAAACATTAGACAGTTAAAATTGTCAAATTTAAAAGTGGAAGCTGAAAGTTGAAACATAAAAATAAATGTGACACATTGTAAAGTTGAAAATGTCAATCAATTGGGTTGCTATGGTAATAAGTATGGTTGCTATGGAGGGGTCACAGACATAATATATTGTTATCTGTGTGACTACGAGTAAATTAAACCTACCCCCATGTCTCTAGCATTTCGCTAAGCTGAGTTAGAGAAATGCCAATTGGGTTGCTATGGTAACACGTCTGGTTGCTATGGAGGGGTCAGTAACATCATATAATTTCCTTGAGTGACTACAGGTAAATTACACCAACCCCTGTGTCTCTAGCATTTTCCTAAGCTGAGATAGAGATATGCCAATTTGGTTGCTATGGTAACCATATGGTTGCTATGGATGTTTTAGTTACTTCAGTGATTGTTATCGGGGTCACAATTATTGAAACAAACTCACCCCCATGTCTCTAGCACTTTTCTAAGCTGAGGGAGAGATGTGTCAATTTGGTTGCTATGGTAACCAGTATGGTTGCTATGGAGGGTCAGGTACCTCAATGAATGTTCCCGGGGTCGCTATTAGTGAAACAAACTCACCCCCATGTCTCTAGCATTTTCCTAAGCTGAGATAGAGATGTGTCAATCAGGTTGCTATGGTAACCATTATGGTTGCTACGGAGGGGTCATTGACATTATATAATGTTCCCTGTGTGACTATAAGTCCATTAGACCAACTCCTGTGTCTCTAGCATTTTCCTGGGCTGAGATAGAGATGTGTCAATTGGGTTGCTATGGAAATTAATCTGGTTGCTATGGATGAGTTGGTGACATCATGTTGTAATCTACATTCAACTTAGATCAATATAAAACAACTCCCATGTAGGGCTGGGCGGTATGAACAAAATTTTATTTCACGGTATGAGAAATGTTATTTCACGGTAACGATATCTTTCACGATATAGTTTTTTATATATGTTTTATATATGTTTTTGAAAAGAAAATAATGAATTGGATTGCATAATTTAATCAATGTTAACATATGATTTCTTACATTAGGTATTATTAAAAATTCATTAATGTTAAAATTTCATTAATGTAAATTATCAATAACAAAGATTAATAAATGCTGTTGAAGTGTAGTTCATTATTTGTTCATGTGTTAACTAATCTAGCTAACTGTTAGCACATACAATCTTACTGAAAACTGATGCTAAATTAAAGACAGTGATGATAACTATTATTATGATCATTATTTGATTTTTTTTTTAGACACTTACCGATTGCTAAATGAAGACGGTGGCCAAAACACTGTAACCTCGTCCAGTCATTTAGTTGCAGCGCTCTGATGTTGTTTGTGGCATTATCTGTCGTGACACAGACTTGATGCTCCTCTCGCAATCCCCATGACTGAAGCGCTTCCTTTAGACTTCGCGCTATCATCTCTCCAGTGTGATCTTCTGGAAAGTAGGATGTCTGTAGACACCTACTGTACAGTGACCAGTCTTTGATGAAGTGGACTGTCAGGCTCATATACGGCTGCGTAGTGCGGCTCGTCCACAAATCTGTTGTCGTGGCAAAGTATTCAACATTACTGAGCTCCTGTTCAATTCTCAGTCGACATTCGCTGTATGTTTTTGGCAACGCAACTTTGCTAAAGTGCTTGCGGCTCGGCATTACATAGCGCGGATCAAGGGTTTTGATTAGGTCTCGAAAACCCTTCTTTTCCACAGTGTAAACTGGTGCCATGTCTTTGCAAATATGCATCGTGATTGCATGGATTATTTCTTTCCATCGTTTTGAGCTTTTTTCATACGCCACAGCTTTGGTAAAAGACTCAGCCAAAGTGGTTTGAACCTGAGGTGATTTTTTTCTTTTTGGCTGACGGGCCGCTTGCTTGCATCTTTTGGCTTTCACCATATTGTTGTGGGTGTTTCATTTTAAGGTGGTGAAACAGATTGCTTGTGCTACCGCTGCTAGTGGGTACATTAGCATGACACAGTTTGCAAATCACGTTTTTCTGCTCGTTGTCAGATGTTGCAAACCCGAACCAAGTCCACACAACAGATGTTGCACCTCTTTTAATGACGAGTTCCTCCTCCTCCTCAAAGCCCTCCGTTTGTTTCTCCTTTTCCATGTTTTCACAACCTCCCTGCGTATCCTTCAGTCTTGCATTCAGCGGTTTGACCGGTCTCAGTCTCATGCGTGCGGCGTGTATGTTGGCCACGCCCACTTATTTATTCGCGGTATACACGGAATAAAAAAATATTTTACGGTACACATTTCATTCTGCGGTAACGATATATACCGTCATACCGCCCAGCCCTACTCCCATGTTTCTACGGTGTTCCACTTAGAAGATATTTGACATTCAAAAATAATGTTGAAAAGTGGGCGTGGCTTGATGAATTTATGTTAAATCATAAGCAATGATTGGCTGGATTAGTTATATGCATCATTAATGTTGCTATGACTCTCCATTGTGAACCAATTACAAAAGCTATTTTACAATAGGATCATATGGGAATCAAGTGCCCCTTTGAAATGAATGGCAGCAATGCATCTCTATGGCCCATTGTGAGTCTATGAGAAGGCTAAGCCAATCAAATTTCGTTATTCAAATTAGTTGATTAACAGCTGCCTCCAACTGCCACTTTTCGAATCGAGGAGACATTTCTCAGATGTTGACCATGCCTCAAACAAATAAACATTACAGAAGAACCGTAAGACATATCGAGAAGATTCTTTCTTTGTGAGAATCAGAAGGCCTCAATGAAGATTATGGTGTAATTTTTTTCAAGATATGTGGAAAATTCTATTAGTTATGGCGAGTTAGAAAAAGGCTTAATTTAAAACCTTCAAGCATTATTTTCTGGGTGAAATGCATTGATCTTAATGGAGCAATTTGCTTCCCTCGTTAAGGTTTAGCCCTCCTAGTTTAAAAACCATAGGTCATATGAAAGAAACAACTGCATCTTTGGAAAGAGGACAAATTTCTCTACTACTTTAATATAAATATAAGTGTGTGTGTCTCATTTGCGGTGCGACTGTGGCGACGGCAAAGCGACACAACGTTGAGAGACACTTCAGCACCTGTCATAAAAGCTACGCTGCTAACTACGCACCCGGCAGCGCTCTAAGAAAAGAAAAAGCCTGCGAGTTAAAGGCAGCTTTGGCCAAACAGCAGTCTTTTTTTATGACGCCGGTGAAAAACACTCAAAAATCAACCGAAGCCTCTTTGAGGGCCACACATTTTTTGATCAAGAAGAAGAAGGCATTTTCAGACGGGGAGGTTCTCAAAGAAGCAATGATGATTATTGCTAACACTGTACTGAAAGACGAGAAGAATGGAAGCAATATCCTTTCCACTCTCTCCGACGTCCAGCTGGGGGCAAACACGATAATTCGAAGGGTGTCTGCTATGTCTGGGAACTTGACGGAACAGCTGGACCGGGATTTGGATAGGTGCAGGTGGTTTAGCCTCCAGTGCGACGAGTCTGTGGACAACAGTAGTACCGAACAGCTGATTATCTTTATACGGATGGTATTTGATGATTTCTCTACAAAAGAAGAACTCCTGACACTACTGCCCCTGAAGACAACTACGAGGGGAGTTGACATTTATAACGCGTAGAGGAATTTTTTTAAGGAGAAAAACATACCAACGGAAAAGCTGGCATCGGTGACTACAGACGGAGCACCTGCTATGACCGGCCGGCATGCAGGTTTCATCGCACACTGTAAAGGTGACACAGACTTTCCATCATTTCTGCATTACCACTGCATTATTCACCAGCAGGCAACATGTGCGAAGTGACCAGCTTTGAGCATGTGATGACTCCTGTCGTGAAGATCATAAACAGCATCCGCTCCAACGCTAAACAGCACAGAACATTTAAGGTGCTATTGGAGAAGCTGTCAGCTGAATATGGAGACCCGTTAATGCATACAGAAATCCGTTGGCTAAACAGGGGACACATTTTGAAACGTTTTTTGTCGCTTTTGAATGAAATCAAAGAGTTCTTGCAGTCCAAAGGTGAAGCCACCTCTCTGCTGCAGGACACTGAGTGGATACTGGACCTTGCATTTTTAACTGACATCACTGGGAAACTAAACCTTCTGAACTGTGAGTTGCAGGGCAAAGGTAAAACTGTTGCTGACATGATAAGTTCTGTCAATGCATTTAAAACCAAGATTAGCATTTTCTCTATGCATTTACAGACAAAAAAGTACTGCACTTTCCCTCTGTGCAGACAGTGCTGAAAAACAATGCTTCTGCATCTGAGACTTTTGGCAAAGCTGCAGAAAAGTACCTTCATGTCATAAACAGACTTGGGCAAGAGTTTGAGAAGAGGTTTTGTGACTTTGATCAGCTTGAGCCATGTGTGTCATTCATTTCCAATCCTTTCATGCAAGTGGATACAGTGCTGAGAAACTAAGTGCAACGTTTAACTTGGATGTTGGTCAGCTGGAGATGGAAATTGTAACCTTGCAAAATGACCTCCACCTCAAAGCCAACCAGGATGCACCAAACTTTTGGTGCCTTGCAGATACTGAAAAGTACAGAGGTGTGTGTACAGTAGCCATGAAGGTTGCCAGCATGTTTGGTTCAACCTATCTGTGTGAATCAGCCTTTTCTGACATGAACTTCATTAAGAACAAACACAGAACACGCCTTACTGATGCACATCTGCAAGAGTCACTGAGAGTTGCAGTATCAAATTACATCCCAGATTACAGTTCACTGGTGAAGAGCATACAATGCCAGCCTTCCCACTAACACACAAAGAAACAAATGACAGATGTTGTTGGTGGCAAAATGTCAGTGCAAATGCAAAGATTTATTTAAAATGAATAAAAAACTGTTACAAATGTGTTACAAAGTTTAACTGTTGCGGCGAGACTGAGCATGCGTTGGGGCGCTCCGATCTGCGTGTCGAGGAGCGCCAGGTGTTTTCAATCACTGTATGACACAGGGTGGCAGTATATGTTTGCGTGGCGCTCAGAGCACGGAAAAAGAGCAGAGAAGAAAGGCCTGGATGCAAAACAAAGCGGAAACTGCACAAATCTAAACAAACTGAAGGAGACTGCCGGTAAGAGACCTGCCGCCCCACTGCTTTGTGCGCTCTGTCTGCCGTCGGCTCTGGCGGCTCGTTTTATGTAAATGGAGTTTCATTCACGGGCTCCGGGAGAGTTTTATTTTATAAAAAACTAAAAAGCTAAGAGTAAGTAAATAAATAAAGGTACAGAACTTTTAAAAGAAATGTTTATGAAACTGTGTTAATGCTGAAAAATATGAATTTGTGAATATTTATGAATTTTGTTTACATTGTTATTTCATTTGTATTTATTGAATTTTAAAATTGTGTATTGACACTGATGTTTGTGTGTTTAAGGTTTTTCACCTAAAAAAAATAAAAGAGACAAAAGAAATAAAGCCTCATTATTGGGAGTGAATCCCAGAAAATTCCTTCAGAAGTGAAAATACTGTGCCAACAAACCCACCGCTTAACAGTGAAAAACCGCGTCGAGCTGGTTGACAAAGCTGCTCCCATATCAAAATATTCAAACCTAAAGCTCCAGCCTAAACATACCAACCTGAAGCTCCAGCCTAAGTACTCCAACCTGAAGCCCCAGCCTAAATACTCCAACCCGAAGCTCCAGCCTAAATACTCCAGCCTAAATCCAGCAAATACTTCATCGTAAAGCTCCAGTCTAAGCACAGCAAATTAAAGCTCTAGCCAAATACTCCAGCCAAACGCTCCTGTGGAATCTTGAAGTTTAAAAGATAAAATGACAGAGTCAAAAGCTATGCAGCAGCTAAAGAGAAAGAGGACAACTGCAAAACAAAGGTTTTCTCAACTGGTTAATGCTATAGAGAATTATCGGAAAATGTCTGAAAAGGAACTAATGGAAGCCTTCAATAAGATTTCATTCGAGGCTGATAAAGTGATGGAAGTGAACGAGCAGGTGGAAGCTGTTTGTGTTCAAATGATGGAAGGAGAGGAGACTACGTCCAAGGAGGATATGAAGGCAGACATTGAAAGAACAATCGGAGAATGTGAACTGAGACTTGAGGAAGCTGAAGGGTTTATCCAGAAGGCCTTATGGAACAATTTTGGAAATTCTGAGCTCACCCTAGCATTGGAAGCAGCCGAGAAGGAGTGCAAGCGCCTCACATCCCCTCAACCGCGTTTGAAGCTGGAAGTGTATGACTTCATGCTCAACCACTCAGAAGGTCTGGTTAAAGCAGCAAAAGAATCCATCCGAAAATGGAACCGCTGGATTCCAGATACAGAGCGAATGGACCTACAGCAGCGGATGTGGGAGTTGGAGGCCAGCTTTCCCGAGCTGGTGTCTGGGAAGGCGGCTCTGATGCAAGCAAAAATGGAGGGGTCGTCAGAAGAAGTCCCATGTCTCCAGCCACCTGCCATAAAGCTGAGACCTACAGCACTCCCAAGGTTTGATGGAAATAAGCGGAACTTTTACTCCTGGAAAAGAGATTGGGAGGCAATCCAAAAGCAAGGGGAACCTACCGGATCCAAGGAGGTAAGGAAGTTCCAGCTCTTGGATAGCCTGGAGGAGAAGGTGGCAAAGGACCTTCGCTTGTCAACCTATGGCACTGCAGATGATGTCTTTCATGTCCTGGAGAACCGCTTTGGAAATAAAAATGCAATCGCCTTGGAGATTATCGAAGAACTACAGGCATTGCCACCAGTGAAAAGTCACCTACCTCGGAAAATTGTGTAGTTGATACAAGTGGTTGAAAAGGCTTTACAGGATCTCAGTGAATTGAGAAATACAGGAGCCCTGAGAAACCCACTCGTCACAAAGTCCCTTGAGAGTAAGCTGCCCGACGATTTAAAAAAGGAGTGGCTGCTTTATGTCTCGGATGGGAAAGAAACTGCATCACCAGAGGAGAGGTTTGACAAGGTTCATGAATTCTTGAGGAGTCAAGAGAAGATTTACAAGCAGTTGGAGCAATTAAGGGAAGACGACCCAGGTAGGACGGAGTCCAAGAATCTTCAAAAGCATGCTCGGACAAAGGCCACCAAATCGCTTAACTCCCAAGCTTGGTGCTTGTGGAAAATGTTTGGAGGTGCACAACGACGACGAGGAGTGTAAAACTACATTTCTGTGCAAAAATGAAGGGTGTAGGGACACTCTAAGCCCAGCTCATCACTATTACCTCTGTCCCAAGTCTGGAAGCAAGGAAGGGGAACCAAAAACGTTAAAGCATTGTCCAGTAAGAGGTGGAGAGAAAAGGTACACGGAGGCCCAAGAAGAATTCCTGACTAAGCTGCCCCCAGAGTTAGCCCAGCAGTGTCGGAATGTCTTTTGTAATGCAACCTCAAAAACATTCAGCTCAACTGTGCCGGAGTACAGCCTATTGGCAAAAAATGGTCTCCAAGAGTTCCCTGTTTTGATGATGATCTTGGAGGTCACCGCAAACGCTGGGCAGAAAATTGGGGCCTTAATAGACTTGGCGTCTGACACAAATTACATCACTCATGAAGCTGCTGGTAAACTTAACCTAAGGAGCGAGGATGTGACTCTTATAGTTCATGGGGTTGGTGGTATGCAGGTAACCGTCGAGACAAAAAGATACCTCCTGAAGATCCGGGTCGCAACACAGAGAGGTACCCTGAGATCTCATCAGCTTGTTTGTTATGGGCTGGAAAGTATTGCTGAGGTGAGTCAATATGTATCTCCCAAGAAACTGCAAAGAATATTTCCCGATGTGCCCCTCCATGAACTAGTTCGACCCAGAGAAATTCAGCTTCTCATCATTCATAAGGGAGGCCAACTTGTCCCTCAAAAGGTGCGTTCTGTTGGAAATCTCGTTTTGAGGGATGGTCCCCTTGGTAAGACAGTTGGTGGAACACACCCTGATTTTTATGAGGAGGTTACTGTCACAGCTCATGGCTCCAGGACACATTTTGCACGCTCCATGCGGACTGCAGCTGCCGAGTACAGAGAAGTCATTGGCAAAGTAAAACCTTTTTGCCCAGAAGCCACCGTGGCCACCACATCAGCCGCCAGCCGAGATTTTGTGGACTGGTGGAGGTGGGAGAGTATTGGGGCTGCCTGTGAGCCTAAGTGTGGTGGATGCCGATGCGGAAACTGCCAACCGGGAGGGAAAGAGATGACTTTCTGAGGAGCGGGAGCTGGAACAAATAAGGAATGGATTGACGTATATAAGTGGAGATCATCATTGTAAGGATCCACACTGGCACGCAAAGTACCCTTTGGTGGAGGACCCAGCAACATTGCCCAACAACAGGAGGGCTGTGGAAGCAACACTTCTGAGGACCGAGAAGCAGTTGGCAAATGAACTGGTCTTTTAAGGTAGCCTATAAAGCACAAATCCACGACATGGTTGAGCGGAAAGCTGCAGTCAATCTGTCAAAGGAAGCGCTGGAAAACTGGCAAGACCAGTATGGTACATCAGCCATCTCATTGCCCCAAACCCTCACTCAGTTACCACACCTGTTCGCCTTGTTTGGAACAGCAGCCAAAAGTTCAGGGGCCAGAGCCTTAACGATCTCCTCATTAAAGGTCCTGACGTCCTCAGCAACATCCGAGCTGTTCTTTTACGATTCCGGGAAGGTGTCTTTGCGGCGCTTGGGGACATCAGGAAGATGTATAACTCAGTCTGGCTTGAGGACCAAGAAATGCACCTTCATCGCTTTGTGAAACTGTGTTAATAATACAGTTTATATTATAATATCTGAAATATCATATGCTACAAACAATACACTGACGATCTTTACACTGATTGACTTATTAAATATCAACTTAAATAAATTCAAGAATCAAATGCATAAAAGATATTTAGTTATTACATATCATTGGCAAGTTACTTTTCAATTACATGACAACTTGAAGGGAATTTATTATAAACTAAAAATAAAGTGACTCAAAAATGCTTCATGAATCCTAGGCTATGTAAGGTGTTGTATAATGAAGATTAAAATACACTTAAAACACAACAAACACAAAAACCTTGTCTCTGAAAATGATTTTATGAACAAATTAAGTCTTTATTAACACATTATGTGTTGAGCATCAAAAACTGTTAATAGCAGTAGTAGTAATAAATATAAAAATATTAGTAATTGTTCACTCAAACTAATATTTGCATACTGACTTTGCCTAACGTTGTGGCGCGGTCACGTGACAAAAGAACGAAATGACCCGGAGACTCACAAAAAGACCTAATCATTCGGAGGACTCGCAAAAAGACCTAATCTTTTCGGGTTCCGGCTCATGGCCGCTCCGTAATGTTAACCAATGCAGCATGAGCCGGAAACAGAAAAGATTAGTTCATCTTTCGAGTCATTCGGGTCTTTTCGGTCTTCTGTAATTGATGATGAGCGGGTTACCATAGATCCTATTGTGAAAGAGCTTCTGTAATTGATTGACACTGGAAAAGTCATACTAGCATTAAGAAAGCAAATCACTTATCCAGCCAATCATTGCTTGTGAATTAACATAAAATCATTAAGCCACACCTACTTTTTAAGCCACACCATAACTTTCGATGCGAAAAATCTTCTAAATGGAAAACAGTAGAGAAATGGGGGTTGCTTTATATTATTCTAAATGGAAAGTAGATTACAACATGATGTCACTGACTCCTCCATAATTGTTTACCATAGCAACTAAATTGGCATATCTCTATCTTTGGTTAGGAAAATGTTGGAGACTTGGGGGTTGGTAAGCTTCCCCCATAGTGACAGCTGAAACATTATATTATATCAATGACACCTCCATAGCAACCAGACTGAAAATAGGTAATAACGGCACCAATGCAAGCCAACATCGAAGTTTGCGTGCAAACTCTGAAATCTAGTTACATCTACAATGTTTAGATTTAAGGATTGGAGAAACATGACTTGATTTTTCTCTGGTTTTCCATTTTTTTCATCTACTTATACTGTTGTTTCTGAGAGCCGTTGCATGGATATGAAAGCCACCCTGGAACGGATTAGTTTCGTATCTCTGGGTACCACTGTATTTTCATTTTTACATTTTTAACGTCTTCAGAAGAATCCTCATATTCAGAGTTAATTCAAAGTAAAATACAGTGTTGTATTTTATTCAACATCAACAATATTGCCTGTTACTTATTTATTATATTTAAAGACAGTGGTCCAAACAGAACTTGTTTTCAGAAGTGGTTTGAGAAAGTGTAAATAATTGTAACATAAAAAAACATTCAGCAAAATAAACTTAAACTGTTACAGTCTTTACTTGAATACAATTAAAAATCATATCAATTTGTGTTGAATTGCTATATTGCATTGATGGATGATTTAGACCCGTACTGGCCACTAGATCCAGTGTGTGGCCCCAGCAATAACAAGAGTTAAACACCAAAGAGACTTATAATAGCAGTCGGTAAAAACATTAGTAAAACCTGCAGAATACTTTAGAGTAGGCTAAAAGTAGAATTTGTTTAAATCTCAGAGGTTCTGTTGACCAGTTCTGTGTATGCCGTGGATATATATGAAAGTGATCTGGTTCGTCATTTCTTCCAGTTTGTTGTCATGCGAATCAAAGCAAGCTGAGAGAGAGAGGAGATGGCTTGCAGAGGTGTTGCATTTGTTACCTCTTGCTCTGGGGGCTTATTTTTCTTCAGTTCAAAATGTGAAGAATCAGGTTGCCTGTTTGTCCCAGTTGACTGTCCCGCAACCTCCATTTCAGAGTCCGAGCATACTGGCGCGGTCTCTTCACGGAGAGGTGATTGTTCAGAGGGAATTAGACTGTGCTGCGGTTTTAAGCATTATCAGTATACATTATCTTACTATAAATTCAGGGTAGTCATAGAAGTGATTAATACAGTCCTATATTATATTTTAGAATATTCGCTGGGGAGCTCTGCAAACTACGTGTATTCAGTCCGCCAGATTGTTCTAGAACCCGGCTTATATTACTCATGTTGGCATGGGGAACTTTGTATGATGTCACAGACTCCTACATTGCAACCCAAAATAATACCTCAGTAACTATTCCATTTTGCTATTTAATTTTAAATGCTTGTAAGCGAACTTTGTTTTTCTCGGCATAAGTTACATGTCAAATAAACAAAGCAAAAGCGTTTTAGGAAAAGTTACTTATTAACATGTGGTCATTCTTGGTAGACTGGCTTGTGAGCTTTGTCTAAGCCAGTTATTTTCAAACAGGTCTGGATATTATATTGGCTCAAAGTCAAAAGGGCTGGGATAAGTGAAGAATTTAAACAATGGGTTTAATAATTTGTATGAAACATTTATCACTTGTTTGTTATCAACATTCAAAGGTGTTGCAAAACTAAATGTTAGGTCCAGTGGGGTATTGCACAAAACTCGGATAAGGGATGAAGCTTAGATTTTGCATAGAAAATCCCTTATGTTAAAAACTGTTATGATTGTCACCGGAGAGTTGGGACAGCAGATGCATCGTGCTCTGCTCAATGTGTGTGCTCCGCGTCCGGTGTATGCATTTTGAATGTGTAACCGTCCACTCATTAACATTTTCATTAACGAACGCTTGTGTGCGTCAAGGTTTCATAATAACAGATTATGTCTCGTCAGCATCTTGGTATTGTCATGAGTAAAGCTTTTGGCAGTCAAATATTTTCGTCATCGAAATTAACACTGCTTCATACCTTTTTTACGTTAACCTCTTAAGCCCTGAAGCCTATTTTCCGAAAATCCTATACTTTTACTTTTTAAGGCATTTCTCAGCTTTTACAAGGCCTAAATTGCAAATCTTGGTATCAAAATGAAGATAGGTTCTTGGGGAGTGGTGTTGATGAGTTAATTTGACAGTCAAGAACACTGGGTAAGAGTAATTGATGTTGGAATGGCCAAAAAATGAACTCCGCCTAAAAAAAAACCACATGTTTCCTCCAATATCTCCTTATTTTACTTATAACGAAGCAAATAAACACAATCAATTGTAACAACTACATGTCAAGGACATCTGTAGCAAGTTTGGTGTTCATACTACAAGAAACTAATATTCTGTACAGGTTTTGATTGAACAAAGTTCAGGCGTAATCCATGTTGGCACAGTTTGGCACAATTTGGCACAATAATTGAATTATGGAAAAAATCTTGTCCAAAGCTTCAGCTACGTTCATAGTCTTCTTTTCTTGCTTACGGGACATGATTTCAGCAAAAAAAACTCCTAAAGAAACGCTGTAAAAGGGAGGTGGAAGCTCATTTACCCCATCTTACTGCGCTTTTGGGAACTTTTCATTCACAAACGCTTTCGACGTCGAGCTTCCGCGTGTCCCTACCCCCCGACCATCTGTCCAATCCGGGAGCTCTATACATCGCTGGAAAGCTCTGATTCTGAGGAAGCCAATAAGCTCAACCATTTTGAGACTGACGGGATCGCCAACGAATCACACGACGCGCAGCGTGGAGAGACCACCTCTTACGCACAGGGAGTCATTCCATATTTGGTGACGTCATGAGACCACGGAGCAACAGAAAAGATCCAAAATGAAGTTTCCGCGAAGCTATCGACCAGACATAACAACAAACTGACTTTTATTGCTATGGAAATAACTTTTTGTTGAAAAAACGGCAAAGGTAAGACAAGATGTACATGCTTGCTTGGTTTTCGCTGGCGTTTTTTTCGTGGAATTTTCGCTCCCTGCTCTGAAATACTTCATGCAATGTAAATGAGTTGCATATCGCTGGATTCAGCTGGTTGTTAGCTTTCATTTGATGCCATGGTTTTGGTGTTTCCGTTTATATTGTGGATAATTCATGAATTATACTCCGGACATGTTGTTGTTTATTTGCATGGCGTTCAAGCTGTGGTTAACGAATATGAAATTGAATTAGATATGTTTTTAGAGGAGTTTCCGCTGAACACAACAGTATTTAATATGTGTGGGTTATTCTCAGGGTTAGTGAGCTATGAGTGAAAATGTAACGCACAAGGGGGCAAGTCCCTGGTACCGGGGACTCTCAGGCTTAAGAGGTTAAATACAGTTTATTAAATGTCTTTCGGGAGGAGTCTATCTGGAGCCACACCTACTTCAATTATTCCATCAACCCTCTTCCATATAAGCTGTTCCTTCGTCTTGTTCCCTGACTCAGTCTGAATTAGCTTTATCGCTAGACTCAGTCCAAATCAGCTTCATCGCTGTTCACTATACCTCAAAGCTCAAACGCAAGGCTAAACCCCCTTTTGCTACCCAGTCAAAGAATGCCATCTCCGACCTCCAGTAAGTTGCCAAGTCTACCCGCTCCTCAAGCCGAAGAAACTGACAGATCACCGGCGACGACATCCCAGGGGACTGCAAGAGGAAGACTGAGGAAAAGGGCAGCGTCATCAGCCTCCCGACCTCGCGTCTCCCAGACCCCCGAACGCTCACCAGCATCCTCGGAGCTCCTTCCTCCTATCGATCAGCCAGATCGTCAGCAGGACGAGCCAGTTCCTGGACGATCCAGAAACTACGCCATGAACTAGTGAGGATTAACATACAGCCCTCGAGAAAAGCGAAAAAAGCGGAACTCCTCAGGCTCTACCAAAGCCACACGTCAGCTTCTTCGCTGGAGACCCAGAACAGCAACTCCCAGAGGGCCACGCGACAACCACCAGCGAAGAAAAGAAGGATGGCAAACAACACCACAGCGCCCCCTTCCCTGGAGGTCCCACTCGAAAGACCAGTGATCGGCGAAACTGCCAGTTTCCAGCCAGCCCCGGGACGTTTCCCTCACTCCAGCTCCGCTCAATGGCCGGCTCTCCTCGCCTTCCCAATCCCAAACCAGCCATTTGGACCTTCCCTCTCCAACCCAGCCCCTCTCTCCAATCCTTTCCCGCCTCAAGCTGGCATGAGTGGCGAACCTCCGGCTCAGAGCTAGCCCTCGGGTCCCAACGCTGCCTGCCAAGCTGGGCTCCCGGTGGCCAGCGGCTGCTATTTCCCTCCCGCCCCTGCCACCGTCCCCTTCACCGCGCTGCCAAAGAATAATTCTACTTTGGCATCAGCAATCCCTCTCCCAGCACCCCCTCAGCCCCTGGCAGCTGAACCACCTCACGTCACCCCTTCTCTCTGCGCTCAGATCCTCACAGATGCGGATATTGATCTTTCCCTCCTTCTCTCCCCCTCTTTCCCCAGGAGAAAAAAAAACACTTACCTTCCCAGAATTCACACTCGCCTACTCTCGGTTCACCGAGGTCATTTGCTCTGTTCTCCTTCACAGACGCAAGGAGCTTGGTGATTACCTCGCGCTCGTGGCTGATTAGGCGGTCTCATACGGCGGCACGCACTTTTACCTCTACCACCAGCTTTTCTCAGCCAAGTGCGCGAACAGACTGGCCCAATGGAATCAACTGATTTACTGGGGGGCATTGGACCAAGAGCTGTTCGTGCGTGTCTTCATCGGTGTGAGAAACGTCTCATGCGCTGTACGTACGATCACCCCACCACCACTTGCCCCTTGATTCTCCGCCTTGACGACCTGGGAGAGGGTCCTTTGGTCCCCCCACAAGGGTCCACAAGGGCTCTTTCCGATCACCGCTGCACCTCTTTCAACAAAGTAAGATGCTTTAGATTAAAATGCAAATTTTTGCACATCTGCTCCTAGTGTGGGGGAGCCCACACACGCATCACATGCCCCATATATAAGTGCAATAAAAATGCAAAAATCTTCTATCAACCACCCTTTCCCTTGCATTTTTTAGAATATCTCATCGATGACACTCTTCTAGCTAAAGAAGTCGAAGCAGGATTCATAGTCGGTCCTTTCGAATTTCCCCCCTTCAGAATTTTCTTCTCCAGTCCCATCGGAGTAGCATCCAAAAATTTCTCCAACAAGAAAAGGCTCATCATTGATCTATCTTCTCCTCATAATTCCACCACTCCCAGCATTAACAGTCTCATTCCCATTCATGAAGTTACCACGACATCATGCTGCAGAATTAATCAAAATTGCAGGAAAAGGCGCGTGGCTAGCCAAGCTAGACATCTCGGCTTTCAAAATTCTACCCATCCACCATGATTTTGGGCATTTATTCTGCATTTCCTGGAAAGAAAAATTCTACTTTGCAGTACGTTTGACCTTCAACAAATATTCAATACCCACACTGAAGCCATTTGCTGGATTCTAATTAACAATAGCAACATCCACCTTGTCCTTCACCTCCTGGATGATTTCCTAATCGCCAACCCCAAACACTATACCCCCTAGTGGGGGCAGCCCACTTGTGGGGCCATGAGTGAACCTCCCTCAACATCCTAGTCCATTGCGACAACATGGCTATCGTTAATTGCATCAACAAAGCCAGAGCCAGTGCTGATCTGATCTACATTTTCAATATACCCTCTCCCCTACATCCCTACCAGTCAATAGCCTCCTATGCCTACAAAAAAGGAAGCTCCGCCCCCTCTCCCCAAACCCCTCTCTTCACTGATGAGCATGGAAATCCAGCCAATCGCTTTTAGTTTACAAACCAGCTCAAACACATACTGAGAGCGGTAGGGATTGCTCCTGAAAACTATTCCAGTCATTCATTTCGGATTGGAGCTGCCACTACCGCTGCAGCCTACCTAACCAATTCATCCAAGCCTTAGGCAGATGGTCCTCAGGAGCCTTCAGAACCTACATCAGAGCCAATAAACATCTCCGCAATGCCCACACCACCCTATTCCAATAACTCCGCCACTGACCCCAACCACCACCACCCCCACACGCCCTCATTTCACCTTTCACCTCACAGCCGCTGGATCAACCGCTAACTTGCATTGAGGTCTGGCGACCACCCCTTCGACTATAGGTCAGCACTCCGGACTCACATCCTCTGGTTTGCTACACCTAAACCAAGTCCGATACCAGAAGAGCTTTTTTTTTTTTTACCTTGTCCTGTCCTGCTCTAAAGCCATCACATGGGAGAGTACATGCCTTGCTGAGTTGGACAGTTTTGCTTTCTCCAGGGGAGTAAAACACCTGGTGTGGTGTTTTCTCCTCTGGATTGGAACATTGAATGTATTTATTAAATATTTATTTGTTGTGGTTCCCGCGAGTCAGTTTTTAATAATTGTGTCATCCTGTGCCCTGGAGATGTTGAGTGTCACCGCCCCCCGCCCCGGGGGACACGGTAGAGTCACCAAGGGGGGGACGGGGGGAAACCAGGCGGCAGCTGCCCCCCTTCGGATCCCATCCATACTCATTTGTTCACACTCATCCACCCACCCCTACGCCCACACATACACACGCATTCACCCAAACACACCCCCCTATACATGCACACTCACACACACACACACACACACACACCCATTCACGTCCAAGAACTGCTGGTCGCGTGTGCACAGAGTCAGCAGTACCTGAGTAGGAGACCCCGCCCCACCCAGCGCGGACAACCCCCACAGCCCCCACCCGGTCCCCGAGCCCTCCTTTTTTCACGACGACGGGCAAAATCTGTATTATTCCTGGCTGCGGTGGTTTTATCTCGTCGAAGGACGGTCACGAGCGATGTGTGGCCTGTTTGGGCTTCAAACACGCCTGCATTGCTCTCGTGCGGCGTGAGTGTTTACACTGCAACGCTCTGCCGAAGAGGACGCTGAAGCTTCGGCTTCTGGCGATCCGCTGACTCGGGCTAGCTCCTCCGAAGCTTCAGCTGGCGGCACAGGGCTAGTGACGTCAGGGAATCCCTCGCGTCATCCCTGTTCCCCGGATGTGCGCCCCATCTGGTCTGCGGGGGATGCCGCTGTTGCTCCGGCTTCACCGGCTTCCCCGTATGACCTTGTTGACGATCTGCTATCCATCGCAGCATCGGAAGGGGCGCGATCTTCGGTGTCTTCGGTATTCGCTCCTGCCATCTGCACTACCTCGCCCAACGACTGCTCCTGTGGAGTCAGAGCAGACTCTTGTCGCTCAGAGCCGTTCACATCCCTGGCACTTCGAACAAGATCGCGGATGCGCTGTCGAGGTTCAAGCCGACCGCAGGGGAATGGTGACTCCACCCCCTGGCTGTCCAGCATATATGGAATGTTCGAGGAGGCCCACGTAGATCTATTTGCCTCCCAGGAGAACACCCACTGCCAGCTCTTCTACTCCCTATCCCTGGCTCCTCTCGGGATAGACGCACTGGCACACAGCTGGCCCAGGAAGAAACGCCTGTACACGTTTCCCCCAGTGAGCCTTCTAGCACAGGTTCTGTGCAAGGTCAGGGAGGACGAGCTCGAGCTGCTTCTTGTTGCGCCCATGTGGCCCAACACAGCATGGTTTCCCGAACTCTCGTCGCTCGTGACAGTCCCTCCCTGGCCGATCCCCCTGAGACCCGATCTTCTTACTCGGGGGGGGGGGGGATTCAGGCACCCGAGACCGGACTTATGGGCCCTACACGTATGGCATATCCGGCCTCGGTGGACCCCCAGCCTCTACCCCCCGCGGTATTGAGGACCTTAGAGTATGTGTTAGCCCCCTCCACGAGGTTATGCTACGCAGGCAAGTGGGGTCGGTTCGTCGAGTGGTGCTCTGTCCCATCAGAGTCGTGTTGACTTTTCTCCAGGAAGGGTTCGATCGGGGGCTGTCCCATTCGTCCCTGAAGGTCTACGCAGCTGCGATTTCCTTCTTCCACCTCCGGGTCGAGGGGAAATCAGTTGGCAGCCACGATCTGACGTTGAGATTTCTCCAAGGGGCCAGACGGCTACGTCCCTCCAGGCCCCCCTCTACCCTCTTGGGACCTCTCCATCGCCCTGAGAGGGCTGAGGATGTCCCCGTTCGAGCCTCTTGCCCTCGCAGACCTGCACGCCCTCTCTCTCAAGATGGCGCTTTTGCTGGCTCTGGCATCGCTCAAGAGGGTTGGAGATCTCCAAGCACTGTCCGCTGACGAAACCTGCCAGGAATTTGGCCCTGAGGATTCTCTGGTGCGAATCAGACCCAGGCCCGGGTTCATCCCCACTGCAGGCCCTGCCCCCGGAGGAGGCAGACCCAGCCCAGGGTACTCTCTGTCCAGTGCGCGCCCTTCGGCTCTACTTGGACAGAACCCGGGAGTTTCGTAACTCTAAGCAGCTCCTCATATGCAACCACGGCCAGCACAAGGGGTACGCTGTGTCGAAGCAGCGGATAGCGCATTGGATTGTGGAGGCTATCCAGCTGGCTTACCACGCGAGTGGTGTACCCTGCCCTCTAACAAAGCTGAGGGCCCATTCCACCCGCGGCATTGCCGCCTCGTGGGCACAGGCTAAGGGGGTCTCACTCGCCGACATATGCAGCTCGACACCCCAAACCTTCATTAGGCATTACTGTCTTGACTTAGGCGCTGTGCCTTCTGCGGTCCTGAGTGGTGGCAGTGACCCGCTGGCACAGTAGGGGGTAATACCCATGGATGCACATGCCCATGGGTCTGTCGAACATCTGCTCCCTCATCACCAACTCCAATACCGATGAGGGCTCTGATCCAGGGCCTAAGCACCACTAGGACCCCCGCATCAAGGATGTGCTGCACCTGCAGGTTCCTAGTCCTACGGGAAGGAACCTTTTTTCACGTCTCCCGTATGGTGGATCAGTGAACTCTATCCTCCCACCCACTCGGCATCTGACTGACGCGGAGCAGTCAGCTCTGCTAGGTTATGTAGTAAGGTTTTGCCGCTGGGCCTGATCCCTACAGAACTCTATCTGGGTGACCCAATCCGTGTACTCTGTACAAAGCCCCTTTTCAGGTGAGTTGTATTACCCTGTTTCCGTTCCGTCCCCTACCTGGGCGGGGAATGATGGCTTTTCGATTCTGCCCCTTTTATAGCCGGCAGAACGCTTTGTCGCTTGCTGGATGCCCTCTTCAGGTCCCGATGCAAGCCTCCGTGTGCCCCTGTTCCACATCAGGGGCACACTTCTTCTGGTTGCCCTGCTTTTGAGCTCCTCAGCAGTTTGCAACGACACCGCATTAGACTAATGTCCGGGCTAAGGGGCAGAAGGAGTTCCCGACCAGTTGCCTGACTAACACCTAACCTTCACAGCTTAGAGTCGGCCTGGTTGGATGGACTTGGTCATGGCCCTTTCGAGGGAGTTCCCATAGTCGAGACATCGACACCGTCTGTGTCTCGACTGAAAGGGAATGTCTAGGTTACATACGTAACCCACGTTCCCTGAAGGAGGGAACGCAGACGTCCCTTGGCCATGTACTTCAAGTCGCTGGGTCTGAGGTGCCGTAGAGGTAAGTGGGTTCGGCTCCTCGGAAGAAAGCAGAATGAGTGTAGAGCTACGCTCTGCTCTTATAGAGCCGTTGATTGATCAATTGATTGCTAATCAACTTCACTCGCAAATTAATTTGCCCGTTAAATATTCGGCTCCACCCACTTTAAGGATGGCTCCACCCATAGTCGAGACAGGGAACGCGGGTTACGTATTTAACCTAGACGTTTTTAACAGTAATTTATAGATTTTGGATATTAACCTCAGGGTTGTCAACCCAATTAATTGTTCAAAAACCCTTGAGGATCTTCATGCTTAACCTAGGCCTGACTCCGGAGTGCCTTCTGGATTATAAGTTATGCACCTAAAGGGTCGGACTGCACAGCAACTTAGCAACCACAAGAGCACGTCCCCAGTCCCATCTCCCATCCCAGAACCAACAGAAGCACCTCCTCCCCGTCCCACCCCCAAAGCACCTCCTACCAGGTTTTCCTTGCAACTTCCTACCAAAGTAACCTTCTTGCAGACCCCCATTCCCCTCCCAACCCCCTTTTCCTTCTGCCACCCTCAAAGTTTCTGGGGGGTACGATGCATGGCAGCTATCATGACTTTTGGGGTCTACTCGGACGCATCCGAGCAAGACAGCAAGCCTGCACGTTCGTACCTGCCACACACGCTTATGAACTAAAAGCAGGTCCAGATATTCGAACTCCTGAAATACAGTGTATTAACCTCTTAAGCCTGAGAGTCCCCGGTACCGGGGACTTGCCCCCTTGTGCGTTACATTTTCGCTAATAGCTCACTAACTCTGAGAATAA